>NW_019381634.1:1293872-1330794 GCF_000648655.2 Copidosoma floridanum
TTAGTTTTCCTATATATATATATACGTGTAAATATTGTAGCTCCAAAGCGTGCGTGGATTGTATGAATCTTTGCGTTGCGTGAGTCCTGTATAGGGTATATGATATTATGGTCAAAGGGATTGTTAAATAAGGATGCAGCCCCCTGAGTGTATCTAGTCTTCTCTTCCGCAGGATACTCGAACGCGCCCAGGGAAGACTAGAAACCATAGTACGGGCATTCGCGATACGTGGATATATACATATATTGTATTGGTATAGAGTACCTGTATATATGCTTTCTGGGGCGCTAGAAGAAAGCACGGCGCTGGAGTCGACGAACGCGCCATGTTACATTCCCGCCGAGGTATACATGTATACTCTATTGAAAATCGTTCAGGATTGGAAGGTGTATACTTATATACTGATGTGCTTATACATGTAGCTGTATCGGGCGATCGGTAGGACTTTAAAGTGATTTGCAGCGCTTTTTTACTGTGTGGGAACTTTTTTTTTTTTTTTTTCATTTCTTCAGTTTTTATATTTCGTGAGAAGTCCTTATGAATCATTCATGTGTTTTGGTTAGTGGGGATCCAAATGTGTTAGCCTTTGTAGACAAACGATTAAATTTTGCGGATAAGAAAGGATACACGCGATGTTCTTCACGAAATAGTTTCTAAAAACGATTTTTTTTCATGGGAGAACCTTATATTTTTACAAAAAAAAACACCTGAATTGTCTATTTTAGGTGTGAAGAAAATTTTGATACAGTAAGAGCGGTCACAATGTTTTACATAATTTTCAGCGATCATGCGCCTACAGTTTTTTTTTTTTACCTTCGTTCTACAATTTTGAGTATTCATCAATACATAAAATGAAACTTAAGGTAAAAAGTTTGATGAAAATAGAAAAAAGTTACCAAAATTTCTGTCAGACGTATTCTATGAGATTAAATAAAAACACTTTTTTTTTTTTACTACACAAAAATAAATGGACAGTTTTTGTGACGAAATGTTTAATAATAAAGTTGTGGATTAATAAGCAATAAATTTTTTTATGACGTAACAATTGTCTCTTGTCTCCAAATGCTCGAAGCGATACAAATCGCAATAGCCGGCTGAATAAAAAAAATTTTTTATTTTAAAAAATACTTTGCAAATCAAAACTTTTTTTTTTTACAATATTTTTGTAAATTTTTGAACGTTGGAAATTATTCTAAATTAACCAATAAATCGCCTTATATCTTCCACATATTTTATTGGCCATTTCAGAATAAAATATAGAACACGAGATTTTTTTTTATTTTTTATAAACTCGCCTTATTATCGAATGAAAAAGAGATCATGCACAAATTAAAGTTTCATTTTTTATGCTTCTCATTGAAATTTACGTATATATTTAGTAAATGGCCCATAATTTACATAAAATTTGTGTTCTTATGCCATCGTTTACTCAAACCACCACTGCGTACAGGTGCATCAATACCTCCTTGAAAAATACAAGATCTACAATGCAGTCAATCGAGCAAGTTCTTACGAATCTTGTTATCTCACTGTGTATGTAGGAGTTGTAATGGTGGCGTAAAAAAATATATAAATATGTACCACTCGGCTACACGTTGCCCGGTTACCCCCGAAAAAATCTCCCGCTCACGAATGTTAATTGAGAAAAAATTTAATTTTCGGATCGACCTACTTACTCTCATCGAAAATAAATATGATGGATTGTCATCCAAGCGCGTATTTTCGAGTCAATCCGAATTTAATGACGATAAAATCTAAGAATACACAGTCGCGAGCACGTACAGCTCGGGAAATTTGCTTTTTCCTCTTTCGTTTCGTATATACGCACATACATGTAACGCTGGGGCGGGGGTTTATATGGTACGTCTCGCCGGGGGTATATACGCATGGGTACAAGTATAATATATATCAGAGGGGATTTTCGGCCGACATCAACATAAAAAGTGAAATGGCAGCTCCATACTGCCTACGCCGCAGGTATTTTATACGGTTCTCCGTGTAATATGCCCATGTTTCGGGGTGCGGTGGGTGTTTGCACTTTTGTAGGTATGGGTGCTGCAGTCAGTTGACGAGACAGGTATTTATACATACATGTATAAAAGAGAGACCCTTGCAGAGTGTGTGTATGTTTATACCTTCGCAGACACACTGGGCTGTCTCGGAATGGCAACTTTTTTCCTTTTTACGAGCGCGCACGCACAAAAGCAGATTTTTCCTTTTGTGCTCGCACTATACGCAGCCGAATTTCATGCCCCTCATGGTTTAGATGTATATTACTTAGGAGGTACAAGTTTGGGTTTCTTCCTTTTCGTGACAAAATATTTCTTTTTTCCCTTTTCACCGGCTTCCTTCTGCAATTGGTGATGAGTCGTGTTTGGGCGCCACGTGGTCGCAAAGTCCTTTGTTCGAATTAGTCGGGAAGTTATTGAGGTCTCTCGCTTTATTATTGTTACTACTCTATGCAGGGACGAAAAATATTTAATGCCGATTTTTTTTTACCATTCTCAACTTTTTGCACGCCAAGTACTACTTCTTTCCTTTTGATGGTTCCAAATGAAATAGTTTAGGGATACAACAAGCCTTGCGGCATCCTTGGGTTTCTCATTCCTCTACCGTTTCACCTTATCGTGCAAACTAGCGTATACAAGGACATTTAAGTATACCCTACTCGTGAAAAATTTCGTAGCATCGTACAATACACGATCGCCTTTAAAACGTGAAATGCGATATCCGCACTTGGACACATGAAACACACAAAGAGAGATTTTGATTTTGATTTGAAAGCTAATTTATTTATGCCAAGGGCATTGCACCCGAATGGCAATTTTTTGAAGTACAAAGATTTTTGATATTGATATTATCGATAGTATTAAACAAAAGTTACAGAATTTTTACAGATTTTGATTTAGTTTGAAAAGTAAGAGATTGATTTTGATTTTTAACTAAATTTATTGATGCCAAGGGTGGTTTACACCCGTATGGCATGAGCATAATTACAAGCAATATTTTTATAATTTTATAAAGAACATTCTATAAGTAAATAAATACATTGCAATTTCTTAGATACGCTTCATTCGCGGATTTCATAGCTATGTCGCAATAAAAGATAATACAATTCCAAGTNTTTGATATTGATATTATCGACAGTATTAAACAAAAGTTACAGAATTTTTACAGATTTTGATTTAGTTTGAACGGCGACAATTTAACATAGCAATCTACACATATATATATTTTCGTTAATTTACATTAGGTTGCACTTAATTTTAGTTTCATTTACAGTATACCCTAGATTTGAAAAAGGCAAGTAATAATTAATCGTAACAAAATATTTGCCATACAAAAAAGAGAGAGAGAGAGAGAGAAGAGAAAGGGTAAAGCTGCAGGACGAGTGACCTGCTTGAGGACTCCAGACGACATCACGCTGAGTTGGACTTGCGGACGTTTGACCAGGAAGTGACGTTAGAGAAAGAGAGAGAGAGAGAAAGAGAGAGAGAGACAGATTCAATTTTTCACTTAATTTATTGATGCCAAGGGTGGCTTGCACCCGTATGGCATGAGCATAATAACAAGCAAAATTTTCATAATTTTATAAAGAACATTCTATAAGTAAATAAATAAGAGAGAGAGAGAGAGGTAGAGGGGACCAGATTTTTTAGTTGCCCTAATGCTCGCTCGTGCATAGTTTTTCCTCCTCCTTCGATTGTGCACATCGCACGCAGGTGAGTACGTAAACCTCCGAACGACGACGACCAAAGTTACATATATTATACTCTCTTACCACATCAAACTCCGAATAAATAAATGTAACGTGCTCTCTCGCCGCAAAAGGAGTTTTCCGTGCTCACTGGGCACACAATCACAATACTCATATACGTATAGGTGGGTACATAAATGCACGCTCTCTACGATCTTCGGTATAAATCCATAGGCTCTCCTGTTTCCACCGCTATCTCCTCTCGCGCGATCCTCAACCTCTTCCTCCTCCCCCCCTGTTTATCTTGTCCTTCTCTCTCATTCGACAATTTTTTTTTTTTTTTCCTTCCCTATCTCGCGTTCTACAGTTTTATCGTATACAAAGGGCGGTCGCGCCGACACTGCGCATATAAGGCACACGCGAATGATTCAGTGCGTTAACACGTACACACATGTAAACGCGTAGCCCTCGCTCGAGCAGTATAGTATACTGTACTTTATAGAGAGACACGTCGTAATTTTCGCCTAATGATCTATCGACTGTCTCGAAACTCCTGACTCGTGTACCTGCGCACCACAGGTACACACATATACGCGCGTGCATGTGAAAGGAAAACGATGCGGGGAAAAAATATATCAATAGTAGATCGGGGGGGAGGGGCGCTGATAGGTGCGAGATGTATGGACTAAGCTTCGCGTGTACATATATATAACAGCACACTCGCGGCGCGGGGTCCATACGGCGCATACCGATATACTTACTTTCAGCGCTTGACTCGTGCAGATTTAATTTTCTTCGCAACATTGAACGGTATAGGTATATATAAAATAGGTACAGCGAGGGGGATCTACGAGGGAGCGCAATGAAATAACGCAATAACAATCATCAAAGGCAAAAAAAGTCGAAAAAAAGTACCTATATATGTATGGAGTGTCAATCCAGGTGGAATGAAACGACCGAGCGCCGATTGATTCGAGAATGCATTAAACGAGCGAGGGATTCTCGCAACACTTCTCTCGCTGATGGAGAGAATTTATGTATATATACAGGGTAACGCTTCCGCGCGAGAAAACAATGCCGCGCCACTCGCGTTTATTACGGAGCTTCGAAAGCACTTTAAACTTGGCTCGCCTATACTCCTTTCCTGCGGGGCAAACGTATATGCGATTCCGGAGCCTCAACGGTATAATAGTCAAGCACGGCAACATCGTTCGAGAGACAGAAAAAAGGGAAGAAGAAGAAGAAGAAGAAGGAGAAGGAGGAGGAGGTTACACGTATAGAGGAAGAGGAGAGCGGGCACACACGAGCCAGTAGAGGATGAGGAAAGGTGCAGCGGGTATAGACAAACACACGCTCTGGGGAGATGGGCAAAAATAATAATAAATGTGTACCTATAAGTAAATCATCGTGGGCTCGTTCGACAAAGAGTCTTTATCGCGCCGCGATGACGATAAATCACTCCTTCCTGGATTCTCACGGCATTTTCCTTTCCCTTACGTATATTACGTATATATATATACATGTGTGTGTGTGTGTATATCCTACGCCAGGCGGCGTCCACCGCGTCTATACAGAGGACCGTAGATCCTCGCCGCGGGATACGTGCAGCAGAGCCAAAGAATAAATGAAGCCGGGAGCGATAAATTCCGAATAATTCGCGCCTATACCTCCCTCTTTTTTTTTCTTTTTTTTTTTTTTCTTACTTTTTTTACCTCCCCCCGTGCCTATACGCTTTTCCCTGCGCGTATCCACTCTCCGACTCGCTCGCGCATGGCTTGTATTTATTTATTCATTGTGCCACAAGTGAACCACATTGGAATTTATCCGCTCGTGGAAACAATCGCGCATACGCGCGTGCTCTTTGAACTTTTTTTTTTTTTTTTTTTTTTTCCCCTAAGAGAGAGAAAGAGAAAAGGTCGTACGTATGAGTCTCGAATAATTCGGTCGGTCCTTTTTGAAGGGGCGATTTATTCGTTCATTGTGCTCCGCAGTCCACGAGGGTGGTATACATACATTTGGTTGTTTTTGCCGGTGATTTTTGGAATTTCACTCACTACGCGTATAGGTACATTGTGTGCTATTGGGGTAAGTTGGCGCAAATGGACCTCCTAACGGGGACGTCAACGACGTGTCGCTTTTTTTTTAAGGTTCACAGCATCCCAACGCTTCACGCTTGGTCGCACTAATTTTTTACTCTTCCGAACTCCGGCGCAGTCGTCGCCGTGTCAAAAAAAAAAAAAAAAAAAAAAAAAGAAAAAAAAAGACTGACTTGTTTAAAAAAAATGTTTTCCCGAGTTTAATCAGAAATACGGGCTGACAGGTGACGTCCGTTCCGAGGAGGGAAGGGGTGTCTTTGCGTTCTCGGTGGGCGCCACTTTTTGCGCTTTCAATTAAGCGCGGTGACAGCTCGAGAGGAGGACGCCGATGATTTCTCTCTATTTTCGACTCCCAAGGGGCCCCCTCTCGCTCTAAATGTAGACTCAACTTACAGCCACTTTTTTTTTTTTTTTTTTTTAGTGTGCTATATTTCGTGCACATGTATATATTTCGCAAGGCGTATGGATGTACCCTATAATGAGATATACTATACAACATCCAGCAGTCGAGTACTACCTAATCATCCAATCCACTGCATGGGTGGAGTCTTTTTAAAGAAAAAGGAAATAATGTTAAAAATCCGAGATCCGAATGGGCGAGAGAGGGAGTCTTTCGACTCGATTAATTTTCTACGCTGTCGCTGCGGGTAAGGAAAAAAGAGTGTGCGCGTGTGTACATACGGTATTTGGCGTGTACTCGAAGGGGGGAAGCAGGAAGGACACGTGGAGCGCACGTGCTTCGAAAAGATCGTCCCTTACACGACGGACACAAACACATATGTACATCATATACACAGCGTAAGTATAGGATACTCGCCACACAGGATCTCGCGTTTGCCGATGAAAAGAGTCTCCGGGGCGGAAGCAGCCTCGCTTCCTCAGTCCTCCTCCTATACATATGATAGTCGTGACGAGAAACCGATAAATCTCGCGATTTCTTCTTGCGACTCGTATAAGAGAGAGAAAGAGAGCTGCGCTATATCATATTTATATGCTCGTCGAATGTTATTGATGCGACGAACACGGGCGACTCTTTGCATTTAATCTTGCCGCTCTCTTTCCCTCCCCCCGAGCAGGTACTTTATTTTTGCGTTCCTTGCACGTGGTGTATGTTTTTTATTATTGTTTACGTTTGTCGGTACCATCTTTTGAAACATTACTATCTCTATAAACTTGAGAATTTTTTTTTTTTTTTTTCGCTCAGCATACAAGTACACAAAATTCATACTTTGGACAATTGATGAAATTATGTCCCTCTTACGAGACAAAGACCGTCTTGTGTGCAGTTTTACCTCGTCTATTGAAATTTTTCCCGCCCAGTAAAACACACGATGCGTATCACAACTTGGACGTTTCTCGACCTAATTACCGTGGCTATGTTGTACATTGAGGAGCTGTCACGGTACCCCATCTCGTTACAGTTGCACCGAGTAGGTATAAAATACCTGATGATGTATTATTACACAATTTATTCCTATATACACGAGCTGTCTCCCACGAAACAGATATCCGCATGCGGGTGGGTGACAGTAATTGGGTATCTAGCCCTCGTTGAGCTATTTTATTCCATCGCACGCGAATGGGCACACGAAATGAAATTTACGAGGCACTAATCGACCCTTAAAGTGAGAAACGAGTCATTCGATGTTTTGGTTGATTGTCATTGATATTTTTATCGCCATTTAATTTATAGAGTGGGAGAAACCAATTTTTTCAAACCAAAAAATGTATTTATAGATGTATCTTTAAACACTACGCGAACGCATTAATTTTCTACTGGTAACGTGCACTCTTATACGTGGTGGTAGGACATTACAGACGAAATGGCAGAAACAACTTTGTCCCTGGACTACATACACAATATAAACGTATACAGTCGTAAGTGATATACTCCCGGACACGAGCCGAGACGACGAGCTTTTTGCCGATTGCGTCGAGAAAAAAAATACATCAGCCGCAAAAGATGCAGAGTGCAGATTTTTTGGTCAATTTGAAGCAAAATTTTTTTCCTCCCTTATTTTCCGTGTTGGCCCCTCGGGGGAATCGTGATATAAATCAACGGCGACTAATAGCCATCGATTCGTCGATCCCCGAGCACATCTATTCCCTGCCATTTCCACTTTTCCTCCGCCATTCTTTGCACGCGCGTGTATACAAGCTCGGTGACGCACAAGCGTTTCCGTCTCTCCCTCCTCCTAATCTATTCGTGTACATGTATTCGCGTGTACATAGGCAATGACACGAAACGACCGAACGTTACTCGCGAATCGCTTCCTCTGCACACGCGTTACGAAAAAGCACCAGAGAGAGAGAGAAGCCGTTTCGTCTGGATGGGCGAGGCGAGAGTTGCGAAAAAACGAGCATTAGCGCGACGACGCAGCGCGAGCTAAAAGAGATTCCCCCCTTTGATCCTCCAAATGAAGCATTTTTCGCCCCCACCGTGTACACACGTACCCCCGATGTACATACCGAGCGAGCGCATGCCTCTTTTGGCCCCCCGCTTTTTTTTTTTTTTTTTTTTTTTACACACACTCTTCTTATGTCCAATTTTTTTTTTTTTTTTTTTACACACACTCCCCGAGAGAGATGGGCTGCGCACGGAAAGAATAGAGCACACAGAGAGAGACGCACACGCTGGTGTTTGCGTGTTTTCCTTTCGGGCCGAAAGAGCGCAATTCCCAGTGCGTTGTTACTATTATACATGCGGGGGAAAAAAGCGAGATTTAATGTTTTGCGCGTTATTAGCCCCGGGTGTATACAGCTAGGAGGAGAGAGAGAGAGATTTTTTTCTTTTTTTAAACACATTTTCCGCTCTTTGGCATATCCCTATACATCTCCTCTTTCGAGGCATGGAAAAGCGTACACGTACGCGTTCGAAGGCAGCAAACGGTGCAGAAAAAAATGAAGTGTTGGAAAAAGAGAGGCGTCGATGATGAGTCGGAAAAAAAAAAAGAAGAAGAAGATACAATTACACACACTCGTCGAAGACTATGTTTTCGTACCATCGCCATACATAAAGCTTCGGCCGCTTATAGTCTTACAATAACACCCGTCACACTTGTATATATGTTAACACTCGCTCGCGACTCTGCTTTTCCTCGGCGTCAACACCTTCCCCCCTCCCCCTTACATCCTCCGTTACTTTTTTCCCATAGTGTATACTTATTGCGTATAGTTACAAGGAGAACTACAGCTATCACAACATTACAGGCCGAAAGCATTGGTCTGTACGTATACCGCGGAGAGATTCTCGGGCTTGTATTTTTTTTGTTTTCAAACGCTAATCGGTCGATCGGCGCCAAAGTAAATCGTCACGCACCGCTTACGCGACGAGATCGCGATGATGGTCCAAACGAGGGACACGCGACGGTGACGAAACGGACGACAATTTAAAACCCACAACGTACACAGTCGGCGTCTTTTAGCCACTGCAGATGGGTATACATCTCTATATTCCTCTCTGATATGAATGTACACGATATGTATGTAGAGGCACGTACTCGGCGTATATATTTGAACGGCGCTCAAGTGTCGTCGGGCCAAGCGTTACTCTTACAAGAGACGGCCGTCACACCGCGTCCGCATTGCTCTGGAAGAAGAAATGTTTTTTTTCAAACAGGTCCCGGTGCCTTGCGAGGAATATATCAGTGCACGGCGTTTGCGCTAACTGTACGGGGGTGGGGGTGGTGTTTTTTCGAGTGCTGTAAGGCTACATGCGTGGTAATAATAATCTCCGGGTTGGAGGAAAGAAGTGTAACAGTCGAGGGCGGGCGAGGCACTGCCGAGTCGCCGACAGCTGTTCGCTTACGGTAAACGCCGTGTACTCGTCGTTTCGAGTCGAAAGGGAGACGCGAGCGCGTGTCTGCGTGTAAGCGCGAGGCCTCGAGGGCAGGAAGAAGGAACGGGGGGAGCGAGATAAATGAGGGGGTGAGAGACGCGCGTTTTCGGGGGAGTGCGTGTGTAGTATTGCACACGCCCTGTTTCCCTTTTGCCTTCGATCTTTATATACACTGTGGGCTGTCGCGCTTAGTGGTGCGAGTACTGCACTGAGCTGTTTTATTTTTATTTTTCAATTTTTCAATTTTTTTCCCCCCTTTCGAGGCACGCTTTTGATGAATGTGGCGTTAATTGGCGCCGAGATTGGTTGGTGAGATTATTGGGGTGTAGATGAGCCACGCTTTGTACCGCTTGACTGAATATATGCTGTTTTATGGCTTCGAACGGTATGGTGTATTGTACGTGTCCGTCTTACTATTTTTTTTTTTCATGGCTATGGTAATAGCCGAAATCATCATTGGACGTCCATCGGTTGCGATTGCCATAAGGGTTTCTCTAAAATACGTACAGTAAAGAGATGTCCATTTCACGTGCTTCCCGTCACAATATCGTACATTAGTTTAAGCAAAATTTTCTTCTTCTACGTAATAATTACATCCTCTATACAGATCTGACGTACGGCACACAGTCAAAGAACTCAATAAGCACAATCAGAAGGCGTAAAAAATAATTTTCCGATAACGAGGTAATGAACCATCAGTATGTGCCCACGACTCTAACGTCTACATTCACGAGAGAGCAGCTGAAGAGGAATGAAAAAGCATCGGTCGTCCGATAAAAAGCGAGAGAGAGAGAGAGAGAGCTAAGGCGGTACACTCTATTTATAACGAAACGAGCGAGAGCAGGACGGAGAGCAGCTGGAGGCTAACCCACGTATTACGTATACGGTATATAGGTGTACAGCGTGCAGCAGAGCCGAGCAGATAATATATGTATATATAGGGAGGAAAAAGGTGCAAGAGAGAGAGGGAGAGGGAAAAAAAGTAACGTCTATATATAAAACAGCTCCATCGGATAATGAGGAAGTCTTTTATCGCATCTCTGTCTCTTTGAAAAAGGAAGTCATCTGACAGATACCGAGGAGTGCTCGCTGCGTGAAGTGCCGGGATCTTTAAAATCTCCCCGCGTGTCTCTACCCCCCCCCCCCCCCGTCTCCCGATCATCTTTTATTGTACATATACGCGCGTGTAACCTCCTCGCGATGAAAGAGACGAGCAGCAGGCCTCTCTCTCTCTCTCTGTTGATGCCATTGTTGTTTTTTAGCGCGTGATTCATGCGTGTACACATACAAACACACACGCGTATAAGCGGGAGATTAAGGTGGGCGAGATTGGGCGATCTTTTTCTTTTCGCGCTGCGTTCGAGAGTGTATATATTACGAGGTACTCCGTTGCTTTTGATAATGTCTTACTTTTCACCGTAGGTACATACACGTGTACGGGTTATATAGAAGGAGAGCTTGAAAAGAAACTCGGCTCCCATTCAGTGGGTGTTTGCTGCAATGGCTCGGCCATTTGTACCATCTAATGGGGAATTGTTCTTTTCTCCGATGCCCGCCGCGCCGCTGCGATTCATCATGTGGTTGTTTTTTGTTTTTTTTTTTTTTTCTTTTGTAGAATCGCCATTAGCGAGAAACGATTACGCGATCAACTTTGCGCGAGTTTAGTTCTCCACGAGAATCGATTACAAGTACTTTATGGTTGTTGTGTGCTTTTATATTGAGATTATCGACAAGACGAGGCGGTATTATATACATGCGAGTGTCAATTTCATTGGGAAACTCGATCGCGAGACGCGTGCTCTCGTTCACGTGTTTGCCCGTCCATTTTACTCCCCGTCACTCGATGTGGACGGCACTTGTCGTCGCCAATGGTTTCTCCTCGAGGACGACGAAAGAGCCTCTGACCCGTCACTTTGGCCTCGAGTACACCGTAAATATAGAGCTTGATATCGTCTCCCAACCGTACAACATCAAGGATGAGGCGAAGAAGAATATAAAGGGTAACAGAAGAAGACGAGAGGGCCATTAGCGACTCGGCAATCAAGCCTATCTGTGCGTACAGCTCCCGCGATGTCTGCACCACCTTGTAATATATGGGTACCACCTATGCGTGCAAAATGTGGGTATGTATACGTGCAACGCAAAAGGAGAACGACGTGGGAGGCTAGTGTGTAGAGGTGCTCGGTGTAGACAGCCGGCTTTCTTTTCAGCCGTTATCGCGTGGGACTAATGAGGGCATTTGGAGCAACAGTTCTGGTGGCGTACGGGTGATGATGATCACGATGTTGCTCTGGTCTTTTTTTCTCTTCGCAACTCGTGAATGGGTTATTTTTCATTCGTACGTCCTTTTTCGAGACCCACACTGTGTACAAGGTACGGTTATTGTTCTCGGGGATGGTGTTGGATTGTTGGCGTCTTGTACGGGCTCACGCGCCTCATTAGAGAACATCTTTGTGGTGAACAAAAAAAAACAACTTCCTTCGCTTTATACGTTCCTTTCCCAAATTCTTGATCGAAAATTCGTGTGGACCGAGCGTTAAAGTTTAAATGAATAAAAATCGATGTCTTTGATGGCGCACCGCAATATCTCGCGAAGAAAGTCACACGTGTGAGGGGCCATTTTATACCCAAAGTTCTTTATCCTTGTTTTTTCCCCGCACGGTATATTGCGTAACGCTAGCAAAAAAAAAAAAAAAAAAAAAAAAAAGAAAAAGTAATAATAAAATTCACGGGGCGAAGAGACTAAAAGAACCCACCACCGAAATGCCAGAGGAGAAATCGCGACCGCGCGTTTGTACATGGATAAATCCGGGGGATTCACGATCTCTTAAGCGCGTCCATTAAAACTGAATTGTTTTCTCCCCCTCCCTCCCCGGCTCTTTTTTTCCGTACACGCGAGCGTTTATGCGTTTACGAGTGTCGTTTCGGCCGCTTTTTCATTTGCTCGACTAAAGATGCAAGCGCTCCACTCGCTCGGAGTGTCTCTTAAAAAAATGGAACGGGAGAGCGCGTAATATGCGTGTATATACATGTATATAGAGCGGAGGAGGGGAGAAAAAAGGAAAATATCACTGTAGCGTAGTTATAGAGTAGTTCTCGGGAAGCGATTCGCCGAAGAGACGAGCGTATAATACAACACGCGTGCGTGGGCGGGAGGGGACCATCTTTTAAGTTAATGCAAGGATACAAGCTTGTTTCTACATTTTCTTTTTTTTTTTTTTTTTAGTGCGCAATACGCGCTTAACGACTTCTCTTCCCCCCCCCCTCTCTGCGAACGCGGAAACGTGGGATTGATGTTTCTTTCATCTCTGCAGTGGTTACAATATGAGCGCGGCTCTCAAGTTTAAAAGACAAATGACAAATATGCCGCCGTTGAAACACGCGAAGATGAGCATAGGGAGCGGATCGAGCGAACGCGCGTAGATTGTATGCAAATCAACCATAAAATGAAATAAAATTTTGCCCAAACGTGTAAAAACACGTGGTACTTATCGCCCACTTTTGCGCAATGGGACATTGATTGAAAGTTGTTGCGTATAAGAAAAAAAAAAAAAAAAAAAAAAGAGAAATCAACAAGTTTGTGATTCACGTTGCATCGAAAAGTTGTACGGGTATAAGCTCTATTGGGTTAACTCATCATTTCGAGCGGGCGCTAATAATAACCTTAACGCGAGAGAGAGGGGCCTAAATTTCCAGGGACTTATTTCTCGCTCGGCGAGAGATATGACACGCGCCGTATCAATTTATTGCCGGGCACTTCTGGCGAATTCTATAAATGCGTGAGAATTTATAACTACACGGCAGCCAAGCTATACTGGAACACGCGCGCTCGGAGAAGAATGACGAAGGGGGGGGGGGGTGAGGCGCGTCTCCTCGCAAATGACGTCGGGAAAGCGCGTAATGGCCGTTCCGTTTTCAATTTCGGAGCGCACCCAGCCGACCGCACTCCCGGGGAGACCCTCCGAGTGTATTTATTTATCGCTCTGCCCCTCGTGCACCTCTTGCTCCTCTCCTCCCTCCCTCCCCCCGGCTTTTCTGTTTGCGTTGGAAAATAATATATATACATCTCCTTCCGAGAAAACTCTCTCTTACTCTCATAATGGCACTTGTGTATAAAATATTTACCTTTTGTTCCTTTTGATCTTTCATTTCGACCAAAAGGACTCCCCTGCCCCCTGTCTCTCTCAACCTTGCCACGCTCCCATTACCTTCAAAGGAGCTCGACTGTAGTGCACCTTAATGATGTCTTTGGTTTTTATCTCCCGGGCCCCGTTCGGTGATTAAGGGCCCTCTCGCTCCCTCCTTCTCTAGCGGGTCCGGCCGGCTTGACCCTTACTTGTACCGCACCTCGTCGGGCTCATATTATATAGGAGAAGCAAAAAACTACTTTTCGTATATGGCCCCTCGATTCTGTACATTGTGTACAGTCTATGGCGAGTGATTTGCCGCTTTGAAAAGTAAAAAAAGGGGGCTGTCCCGTGTAGTGGGGAAAATTTTTCTGTGCACCGTATATAATTACGTCCGTATCGCGAAGCTTCGTTTTTCCATTGCAATCATACACGCTGACGATGCTCTTTTTCACTTTTTTGTTTCAGGTAAGAACGCCCACTTTGGTCCCCCTCGAAAAAACGAGCCCCACCTGCCCCGGCGATCAGCAGTAAGTTCCACCATTGTTGTGTCGAAATCAACGCATCGAAACGGAATTTCCATCCGTTGGGCCCGCGAAAACGAACAAAGCTCGGGTTGTGTAAGTATGACACGCGGCGCGTCAAGGCTCTCTTGGCAGGCCTCGGAGCCAAAGTCATCGCCGTCACCGCGGCTGTCGTCGTCGGGGTTGCGGAATTTCACACGCCGCTCTCGACGAACCGAGCCACATAATATATATATACATATATGTACAAAAGAGAAAGACAGACGCGCTCTGACCGCATGCCGCGCGCAACTTTAGGGTCCGCTATTGTATGTTTATATGCATACGTACATGTATGTGTGCTTTGAGCGCCGTAAACCGCGACGCGGAGGTTCGAGCTCGAAAAACTGCTTGTTCGTGTTTCACTACGTTGATATCCAGTACATGGAGTCTTGGAGAAAAAAAAAAATATTGTTCTCTCCCTCCTTGGGGCAGCTGGTGGTGGTTCTAGGGTGACTTTGTAACGCATAGCGCCTTTTCTTAGGAGTGCGCCGGTGAATCGTGTCGGGTTACCAGAGTCGCTTGCCGTGTAACTTTTTTTTTTTTTTTTTTTTTAGCTCTGCACCTACATCGACTTCCGAGGTGATAAATCCTAAGTACAGTGCCTAAGGAAAACTGTTCTGGTGCAAAAGAAAAAATTAAGGATCGCATTACACGCGCATCAGTATTATATACAATAAACTTGGAAAGTCTTTCATGCGATGGTTCGTGTACACGTTCCTTCAGTTGGACAACCTTCCACTGTTTTGAAACAACATCCGATGTCCGACGTACTTACAGCGTTTGCCATCCACTGAACCGTTTCCGATAGCAAATGCAATTCAGCTGTACAACGCAAATTCCAGCTGCGGAGGAGGGAAGTAGGGAAAACGGATGGATATATACCCCCTTTGTCGTCAATCATCCACGAGTCACCGAAAATAACGTCGCAAACTCGTGCACGCGTCACGCGCGTCGCAAACAATTTCGCTAACTAGCTTTCCCCTGCGGCGTGGAGACTATAAGGCTCGCTTTCCCTTCGTTGCATTGGACGCGACCGCGAGAGAGTACACGCGTGGCATTAGACGCGGTCATCTCTCCCGGTGAATTCCGGATGCAATGGACCCCCCCGACAACGAGAGTACACCGCCCTCTTGTATAAAGTATTCAGTGCGACTCCGTCGCTCGTAACGTGCCCCAAGAAAATGAGGATAGTAGTTCTGCGGTGTGCTTGGCTCTGCGGCTGATCCATGCGTGTCCGCTGTCGTTGACAACCAAATTAACTTGATGTGCCCTCGTCGCGACCACGCCAAAAACGTGCATTGTTATCATCATTAGGATGACGGGCGCAATTTCGCGGGTGCACCTATATAGTCGCTCGGGGCTTGCGTTGTACATAGCGCAGTCATTACACACGCGACTTTCTCAATGTTTGAGACCATCGACTCTCCGGTGCGCGCTTGAAATATTGTGGAAATTGCTTACCAGAAAATTCAATCGACACGCCGAGAGTTTCGAACACGTGGTAGGCGTAACAAAACGTTCGAATTTTCCATAGAGCTCTTCCACCACAGGCGGGAATTAGCATCTCTAATTCTCGCCAAACGTTTGTTGGAGGCGCGCGTGTACACGCTCCGTCGATTAATTTATTTCCTTTCGCGCGCCGTTAACCCAGAGTCCTTGTCCCTCCATCAAAAAGTAATTAACCTGTTTTTTGCCCCCCTCCCTCCCTTACAGGATTCGAAGCGCGAATAAAGATAAATTCGGTCGCCGCGACGTAATCCTAATGTATACGTGGTAGAGGCATTTGTGAGCTTTGCATTGGAAATTCGCGCTCTATATGCAGGAGCGTACAATGGGCCAAACGGGTAAGCGAGCGGGGAGGGGCAAAGGGGGGTAAAACAGCCGACCGCGTTCATCTTCGTTAACCCAGTGTATATACCTACCTACTGGGCTTTTTTTCCCTGCCTCTCTTTTTTCTTTACAAGCCACCTCCCTTCCAGCGCTTTCTTTTCTTCCGTCCCTGCGGTGAAATTCTGTCACCCCTTTTTCACCCTCTTCCTACTCTGCTGCTGTTGGCCCGTGCGGGTAACCCAAAGAAGTAGACCCCCCTTCCCTTTTTTACCTCCGCGGTGGACCGGTTGCCCTGGAAGACGGCGTTTTTTTGCTCGGCTCTCAACCGAGTTTCCCCACTCGTTGCTTCACGCGGGTGTGTATATACACGGGGCATGTTTTTTTTTTTTTTTTTTTTTTTTCAACATTTCCCCATTAGGATTACATCAGTTTACGCGTGAATTCGTTCCTTCGCCCAACTATCATCCAATGTAGGTTTTGGAATGAGCACACCTCGAGATAAATATTCATTATCTGCGTACAGTTTACAAAATGCGCGCTCGGAAGAGCCACCTGTTTCTCGCGCGCGCTCCTCCTTCCTCGTGTATATATATATGGGGTATATCTTTGGCCCATCCTCTCTTCCCCTACATTGTACGCCATTCCGCCAAAGTGTATTGCACCGGGCCCCCTTTTTTTTTTCTTCCCCCCGCGGCTCGATTTTCCATTTGCTCCCCTCCTCGCACGTAGCTGAAATTTCGTATGGGGGAATCCCCCGGTTTTTTTTTTTTTTTTCGTCAGTCCGCGCTTAATCCAAGACACGAGCGAGGTATATCGGACGGTCGATCGGAGCGGTTACGGATCGTTTCGTCTCCTCCGTCTGTACTTATTTTATTTTATTTTTTCCCCACCCTCGGTTTTTCTTGCATACAAATACCCACCGAATGAACATACCCAAGACTTTGGAAAATTCCTTTCGCTTTTCCTCCGCGAGTATACATACACCTATACTTTGGAAGATTAGGAGCTCCGATACGGTGGCGCGCTCTTTTGTGTACATTATACCTTATATACTCCGGCGCGTCACATCTCGATAGGGACAATTTACTCCCTTCGCCTCTTTTTCCCCCGATGTGCTATACGCTCATCCTCTTAATGTCCCCGTTTTGCGCGTTTATCTATACACAGGACACCACTCCACTATACGCTACACGCGAGACGATGTACCAAAAATTCAAGGAAGATTAATACCCCCCAGCTAGGGACAGGGGGGGGGGGTGGAAATTATCATTCGCTGCGAGAGGTGGTCGCGATAAAACCGTGCGATCGTGTAATATCTCCTCCCTCGTGATAAATCTTATTGAATTACATTCGAGAAAGCGGAACCTTACTTTTTCTTTTTCTTTTTTTTTTTTTTTTTTGCTCCGTGTAGTCCAAAAAATTCAAAGTGGTAGTGTAGAACAAAGCAACCAGAGCCCCCGAATGATGGATTACGACGAAAGGGAGTAAAAATTGTGCACCTACCTCATCAATCAGGCAGTAGCCGAATGTCACCGATTTATATAGACCCCCTTGATTCATTCCCGTGGATAAAGCCCCGCCGATGCCAATTAGGCTACATCCAAATCGAGGGATCTGAATCTCAATTTACTCGATTCCCTAATTAAACAAACATCACCCCTCGAAGCTCACACCCCCATCCCCCTAAACTCGCCCCTCTCGCGCATATAAGCTGCAGTTGGGTTGTTTTTTTGCTCACAAGAGAGGCCCAAAAAAGTAATATTAGCTCCCGATCCGAGCTGTGTTCATCTTTCGTAGCGAGTATCTCCTCGTGCCTATCTCCTCGCGATGTGGGTTACCCGCGATTAGAGCTGCTACATCGGACACAGATGGGAGACCGATACACGAGGTGGTCCGTGGTGCTATAACGGAGTCCGAAACGCAACGGAGCGTGTGTATATCATTTGCCCTCTCGGGCACACAGAGAGTCGAGAAGAGAGAGAGAGAGAGAGAGATTGGCTACTAGAGATTGCAAGTAACAAAGTTCGGAGAGCTACCGATTCAGAGGTATATAGATGCGGGTGATGTGCAACGACGGCCATGGACGTTTTTTTCGCAAAGTTTGGAGAAACGCGATCGCTGCTCTCTACGATCGGGTGTGCTGCTTTTTGCTCCGTTAACCTTTTATTTTTTCCTTCTTTTTGTTAATATATATATATATATATATCCGTATACGTGGAGTATGGTATTACACCGTGTACACGCTTAACAAGGTAGGCAGCCCACGGGGGGTACCGTTACATCGTGCACAAAACCAATCTTGCGCGTACCTACCTATACATGCCCACACATATATGTATATAGGTACCTGCATCTTATATTGCGAGAGGATCCAAGGATCGGCAACGACTCGGAGAATAAAATGTGATTTCTCTCAAATTGTGTCCATTGCCGATCTCTATTTATAAACCCCGGACGCTTATTATCTTAGGCACCTCTTGTTACACCGTGGTGGCACGTAGGCGTCCACATCTCAAACGAAATCGGCATTTTTATTCTCCCCTCCCCCTTTTGCCAAAACATCAACCGTACCACGTATATCTCTTGGATCGATCCGCCACGGGTTCCCCATGTCGTGACATCATCGCCGGGACGAGGCCCTTTTGGAGGAATATGCAACAGCCGTAAGACGAGAAGCCGGAAACGCAAAAAAAAAAAAAAAAAAAACATACATGCCCACGATCCTGCACCGCGGCAGTTTTTGATCGTACACATCCTCCCTCGCGCTCGAGTGGGACGCGAACAAATTTACGACAGCGCGCGAAACGCCGTATTTTTAGACGCCCCGTATATCTCTCGCGTGACTCCGAGATGCGCTGATGTGGTATACTGTTTCGCTGACCGATACCATCGCGGGGAGGTATCGGAGATCTATATATACGAGCAGCGGTGAATTTGCTTTTGCAAAGGAAAAAAAAAAAAAAGCGGGCGATTGAAATGATCATCCGCAGGGAAAGGAGCTTTTAGTTCGCCAATGTTAAAGTCGCGTAATTAGCAAGCAAACGCGCCCACTTGAAAAGAGAACGGAGGGATATTGGATGTGGAAAAAGGCACGGAGAAACGTCGGAGGCGCGCGCTTGTGTGCGAATGGGTACAAGTTTTGTAAAAGCACTCGCCGGCAAGGCAAATATGACTCGAGGAAAAGAGCACAGAGAAGAGAGACGAATTAATTATTTCACAGCGCGCTACGGTGCGTTTTTCAGGTTTTACAAGCGACGTTTTCCTCCCGACGGTAATCGGCTCTCTCGATGCGCTCGATTTATTGGAAAATAGCTATAGAGGTAACGCGTTATACTTATATACAGGTGTACGAGTAATCCTCGATTAAGTGTTTGCGTAGGCAGAGTTGTCGAAAAATAACGTAAACCAATAATGCGTCTCTGTAGCTGCGGGATGTCGTCCTCATGATTAACGCCAAGATCGCAGTGATTTCTACTTATTTTCATCTGAAGGCAAAAAAAGAATCAAATATCCCAATTATACGAAATTGCGACTCTCGAATGAGCAACAATGTGATGCTTGCACGCATTTGTATACATATTTGCGCTGGACAACTGTAGGGAAATAAACGACTCATCAGTCGATAGCACGCATCATAGTCTCCAGACAACGGTATGGGATATAGAAAAGATGAGCAAGGAAGAAAAAGGGTAAAAGCCAAAAGAGCGAGAGATTCGCGGCGTGTAAGGCAATTAGCAGGCACAAAAAGCATATACCTATACATGTGTATATATATGCGCATTCGCACACACTTTGCTTCTCAAAGCGCGTGGAGCAACAAACCGCGGCGAGAGCAAAGAGTCGAAAAGCCAATCTTTTCACTCGCGCTCGGCACCTATACCTATATACACAGCCCTACTCCCCCTTGAAATTCCCCGCCTCTCGCGCACACGAACGCGTCGGCGACTCGCAGCTCCCAAGATTTTCTGGGCAAGATGTACCGCGGAGATAAATGTCACATAATTAACCGGCAAAGTAATTAATTTCACGCCGAAGGAATCGGAATGCGCGCCGTTTCCGAAGCTCCCCATCGCTGCAGCCTCACACACATCTATATACTGCACGGGTACATTACACGTGTGGCCCTTTCCGCGCGGGACACATACCGCGTGCGTATATACACGCCTTTCGTGAGCGCGAGCACTTTGTGCTCGTTCTCTCTCCTACTTATCTCCACGTGTATTGTATGGGTACACACGCGCTACACAAGCCCTCCTCGATAGAGGTACGGACAGTATATATATAGGGGATAAGATGGAGCGAGAAATACAGGTATGGGTGTTTCGGGGAAAATTGATACGAGCCAGTGTGGCAAAGGACGAGGGAGATTTTTCAACCCCCTCATGCACCTCTACCTACGTCTAGTATATTATATGTATGCTTTTTTTTCACCCCCAAGGTAATCAGCATAATAAATGCCCCTAGAATTCCACGAACGAGTACTTATACGGACTTATGGGGTGCAGTATAGTGACGTGGTCTGGTGAGAGTATCATATGTTCGGTGTAGAGGCGAGGACCACCTCACGTACATACCACGTATTGGACTGATAATTAATAAGCCGATCTGGAAGCTGGTAACATATCGGTACAACAATAGGATTATTCCTCGCTGCTGCGTGCCGAAAATGAAAGGAGAGAGAGAGAGAGACGCGAGACGGTGCATGTACGAACCTCTACATAGACGGAGCCTCTTATACATCCTCGTAATAAAGAAGAGCCGAGCCAAGCTGATACGATACTATTACGCTGCATACGTGTTGACTATGACGTTACGATATAATATTATATGCTGCTCCGAGGGGAGAGAAAGACTGACTTGGTAGAGGTACTTGATGATACACGCGAAATTTGGTAGTGCATATATATATATATATATATAATATGCCTCCTTTCATTTCCTCTCGTCTATATATATACGACCTTGTGGTATTAACCAATAACCATATGTGCCTCTTGACAAAAGCTTCTTTTGTCGCGGCGAGCGCTGCGCGTGACGTCTCTCGCCATTATAATGTATATACAATCAGCTACACTCTCTCGCAGAGCTCGCGCTTTCGCATACACATATATACAACACACACACACACACATTTACTGCACAAAGGACTGTCGGATCAATCGAGTCAGTTTGGGCGAGAATTTTCCTCGGTGCAGCTGGAAGTGCGCGAGAGAAAAAGGAAAAAAAAAAAAAAAAAAAACCATAAGGGATATATCAAGATACCCCGCGACTGTATATGTACCTTATATATACCTTTAGCGCCATGGCTGTACACGGTAAATTAATAATTGAGCAATTTTCCCGATATAATCGCCCATCCGTTCTCAGCTCCTCCGCCACTGTTATTGCTCGAGATGGGCGATAATAGCGGCGAAGAGAACATCTTCATACCACCCCCTTCCCGCGGTGCCCGCACTTCCCGTCTCTTTCTTCATCTTCTGCCTCTCTCGGCTCATCAACCCCAACGTAGTCGTATGGAGTACACCGGAGCGTTTTCCAAAATGCATGCACCCTCCCGAGAGGCGTTGCGCGAAAAACTCACGGAAGCTGCAAGTAGTAACCCACGTGTATGTATATATGTAAAACAAAGAGGAAAAATGATGGGGCGTGCAGCGTCGAAAGGAGAGAGAGAGCGAGGAAACTGTAAGGTCACGGTTGTACCTCTATACATGTATACATAGGCGATCGATTGCAAAAAAAAAAAAAAAAAAAAAAAAAAAAGGGGGCAGGAGCAGCAGCACACGAGGGTAAAAAGAAACTCTAGCTAAGAACCTCCTTTGCTCGACTCTCAGGGTGGAGAGGGTGGAGGGGAGAGGGAAGGAGGTTCGTGGTAAAGGGATTCATTAGAGGCGAGCCGAATCGAGTGTGCCGCTGCCGTTGCATCCAACCGGCGAACGAACGATCGGCAAGGATGGGGCGGGAGGGAGTGGAAGCTGCGGAGCAACGAGGAAGTGCAGAGTTGCGCGCTCGAGCAGCGATACGATAACGCGAGAAGCAATTATCCTCGCGGGAGCGTGCTGTGTGCTCTCTGCTGCCATGTATACGTGTGTGTGTGTGTGTGTGTGTGTGTGTGTGTGTGTGTGTGTGTACATGTACATAATATATATAGATACACACACTTGCGGACGATGGGGGTTATTGCAAGAGGAGGAGGCTGCAGAGCCAGCAACGTGTGGTGTGCTCTTTGCCTATTACCGTGCCTCTTTCTTTCCCTCTCGTGTGTAGGTATAATCTGTATATACGTATACCCATGGATACCCACTACTTTTACGGTATAATCGTGTGCGCGTATAAAATATTATTTGTTTGTGTGTGTGTGTGTGTGTGCTTGGACGGGTGAGAGGAGGAGGCGGATTAATCCTGCGAGCGTTTTCTCACTTTGAGGCAGAGTCGCGGGAAAAATTGGCGCCAAGAAACGCGGATACACGCTCATGTGCAGGAGGACAAAGCCGATGTGTGTTGGTACCTGTACCTTACAACAGTTAGTTGACTTGGGGAGCTTGTGTACGTGTGCTTTATTATACACGCAAAGTTGTTTAAGAAGATGGGCCTGCGGTGATGCGAGTACGGGTGTGTATATATCTACGTCGGCGACGAAGAGGACGAGTTATTGCGTCGTGTGGATCTTACGCGTGCGAATGGACAGCGGGGGTGTTTTTTTTTTTTTTTTGCTGTTGAAGCGGGAAAGTTTAACGTTGGAAGGTTACGGCCAAACGGTGCTTATTCGTGCGAGTTGTTGGGGTCTATAGGAATGGAAGAAAAAACGGATGGTCGCGATGTTTATGATTTTCTCTCACGTGAATTGCATCTAATGCGTTTTACTTGTTGTATACCTACGTATTTTGTAAAGAATATCACCAAATGTTTCGATGATCTAAATATGAAATTTTGTATGTTAATCATCAGAGGTTGGAAAATTGTTCGATTTACCTAAAAAATACTTGATATTGTCAAGATGTCTACTCTTTTGAGTAAAGTAAACAATTGATTGTCAAGTAACGAAATCGATATGCTTTCAAGTGTTTGATAAGCTTGGAGCTGTGGAAAAATAGTCTCATGTACAGGGAAAAAGGTCACAGAAAGTCAAACGCCCCGCCAATACGTGAATTTAACACCCTTACTCATGATAATTTTCAAAATCACGTATACTTGTGTGCTTTGATTTTTCTTTAAGTAAGGTGTTATAGTAAATTAGCCATAACCGACATGACGCCAAAAAAAATAGAGAAAGAGAAATTCAAGGGAAAAGGGGTCAAATTACTTACGCGAGATGGAAGAAAACTCGCGTTTTCTCTCGGGAGAAACTGTGCTAAAGAGTAAAGAGGCTCGCATGCACTCAAGTAGATGGAGGAGCGTGTTTACGCGTCGAGCACTGCAGGTACTTACGTAACGCGAGGAGGGTGAGGTGTAAGACGCGCGTCCGAGACTCGGAGCGATCGAGTGTTGTTGCGCCAGACGACTTGCCACCCCCCTTCTTTTCACTTATTTTTTTTTTTTTTCTCTTTACACCCCGTTTTTCCCGTCTCTCGCGAGTATAAGTGCTCCGGAGTAACAGAGGGAAAACTGCGCTTTTGGGGCCACACTCGTCTAGCGTGTGAATAATTGCCCAAGTAAATTTTATGTCCGTCCGCGTTTTTCGAGTCCAAACAAATGAAAAGTTACCCTCCCTCCTTACCGTCACAAAAATACGCAGCGTCTAAAAAAAAAGGAACCACTCCGATGGAGGGGCCATGAAAACTTCAACTACTAATACCAGACAACAATAGCAATAGCGTGCGTTCTCTCGTTACAATTTAACGCGTTACGCGCCAAACGTGGACGGACAGCTAGACAGACGTACTCGTCAAAAGTACCGTTGTACTCGGCAATAAATTTCCAACGCGCGCGTCCAATAACGAAAAAAAAAAAAAAAAAGCCAAACGTACGCTTATACACATACGTACGCGTGTCAGCCTAAGCAGAGCGGCGCCCCTCTCGACTTTTCGAAAAAAATCAAGTCAAATGACGTCAAAGGAGATGAACGACGCGAGTACACCGAAAAAAAAAAAAAAAAAAAAAAAAGGAAGGTTAAAACGTCGATTGTCTCCCTCCCGTCCTTCACTTTTTTTTTTCCATCCACCCTCCAGCCTCCCCTAAATAGACCGCGCGTCAATCAAAGCTGCTCCGACTGGTAAAGTTTTATTTTTTGCCCTTACGCGTGCCGCGTCGTCATGAACGTCCTCATCGTTACAGGCCATCAGTTGTCAACCGGCGGTCCGTATACGGTACACACATATACAGCGGAGGATAATAGTATTCCGGAGCGCAGATGTCCCTTATCGGGCAATGGCCCTCGTTAATTCGAAAATACTCTTATATACAGGAGAGCTGCACGTAGTGCCTATACACGTACGTATGTGGTATACACGAGCGACAAATCGCCGGACGAATTCGCCCTTCCACGGCCCAGCAATTGCCTGTTTTTTTTTTTTTTTTTTTTTTTTGTTTTTTTTTAGGCGAGCACACGTGTAGGTGCACGTACACACTCGGGCAGGGTCCTTTATCGCTACCTGAGATGCGGGATTTTAATGAGGGGGTGGTGGATCCGTACTCCCTACCTTTCTCTCTTCGTCCGCGGGTCGAGGGCCTTTATCTGGCTATTGGGAGGTTGGCTCGATGCAAGCACTGGGAGCTAATTAAGTGCAATCGCGCCGCCGAGTTGAGGGAAAAATCCTGTATGCAGCATCCGCTGTGGTCCATTGCGATATCGTATAGCTCGAGTCGAGCGTTGTTTCGGATATACGTGCAGGTCGATTTGGTCTATTTTTCCGGTATAAGCGCTCACTCGTGCTTCAGTTGTGTGCGTATTTCATTCGGACCCTCTTTTGCGATGGAGTATTATTTAATATCGATCTTCTTTCACCTTTTGCCGGGACAATAAACGTCGCAGACGGTCTCGAATATTCATACGGTCGAGCGAAAAATACCTTCATGTTTTTGCCGCTCTTGTATTCGTCGTAATTGTCTCTTCGAGTGCTTTGGGTTGATTTTTCATGCGCCTTACACCGAAAATAACTTTTCAGATATCGTCCGTACAATTTATTTTTTTATGAAGTCTCTTTGGACGAAGGAATGTAATTTCTTTTTTTTTCCATCAAAGTTAAACTTAGCAACTTTAATTATTGGGTGCTGTTTCTATTTTTCCCCTCAAGTCTTTATCTCTGCACGGATAAATCCATTTGTTTGTAGCAAATATTCACCAGTTTAAATGGCTAAAATTAGGTTACAGCGAGTCAATAAAAATGTAAATTTAACCAAAAATTCCAGAAATTCAGTCAATATCGCTGATATTACCTCTAAGGATAAAAATTGCGTTCACTAGTCAAACAAATAACTTGGTGGCTGCGAGTGCCCTCAAATAAACTATTCTGTAGTTACAATTTTGGATTTTTGAATAATAGTCATGGTTTAACGTACACCCATTGTAACGCAATAAAAAAAAAAGCCTTTGCTTATTTTACTTATAAAAATCAAGATTTCGCACACGCATAATGAACATTTCATCCACACGTCTTTCTCTTTATTCCGTCACCACTACCCTCGTGAGAAAAGAAAAGTAAAAACTGCTCCTACGAAAGAAATTTTTTTTTTTTTTTGCCCTACGCGGAAGAGTATACACGATTGTTTCCTTGGAAGCTGTGCTACGCACCCCCAAAATCCGGGTGTACACCCAGTGTCCGCTCCGCGCATCCCTATGCACAGGAGGCTCTTTTGTGGCTTGCCTGGAAAATCCGGATGTACCCCTCTCTTTCCCTACTTACCCCCAACGCCCATTATACACGCACACGCGCTCATCTCTTCCATAATACAGGCAGGTACCTGGTGCGCTCTGCAAGAGAGCGCTCAACTAATTCCGTGCGTGTTTATGCACGTACGCGTATATCCTGACCCGCGTAGCGTATATATGCATGCATTATGTATGGGACCATCAAGGAAAATGCGTTTGAAAAATTAAAGGGAGGCCGCCCGGAGTTGAGTGCGATATTGTTGGCCGGATCGCATAATATCGTATTTATAATGTATACAAAACGGGCGCGTAGTTGTGGTTTTGTTTCAATGTACTCGTAGAGCTATATGCGCACAATGCACGCCCGCGTAAGGCACGTGCGGTGTGTAATATTAATGTGCGCGCAAAAATTTCACGTGTATACCGGGCGCGAGAGGTGCTCCGCTCGAGATGAAATTTCCTTGCAACATTTGCACACGAATTCGTCCTTGTAAATGAACTTGTTAACTTTGCTTTACATGGAGCCGTAATAATGTGACGCGCGGGTATTACAAATTTACGTTTTCCCGCGCCGCGCTCCGGTGATTATGAAAGACAATGATGGTATACAAGTATATATGTAATGTGTGCAAGGGTACGTAATAACAAAACACATTTACAGCGCCCAAAGATGGAATTTTTCATTGTTTATAAAATTCATGAGTGTAGTATTGATCGTAACGAAATAAATATACATAATTGTGAATCCAAGCGTGTCGAATTACGTTTGAAGTACCCACCTACGGATGAAATTTCTATTGTTTATAAAATGCATAGTAGTAGTAATAATATATTTTTAACTTTACCACCTCCACCAAATTGTACCAAATTGTACCATTTATTTTAGCCAACTATGCACAAACATGCGAGGCGTGTCCGTCAATTAACGATTGATCGATTTAGCTGTTTATCAATTATATCATACATTTTGTAGAAGCATGGAATAACAATACACGCAGACTTGGATCGATGGTACAGCTTCAACTTCAGCAAAAGCGATGAAAGTCATCCCTGGAAAAAGTGATTTAGCTTACCGTAACACACTATGCCACTCGCGCGAACAATGAGAGCGACTATACCGTTAAGCTCACACGTGCAGCTGGTATATATATACGTACATCTCCCAAAGAGTATAGGTGCGAAACGCGTACAAAAGGAGGGAAAGGAAATAACGCGCTAATTGGCTCTCGAGCCGCTGATTGACTGTCCACCTACACGTGCGGGCTCATGGGGGTTAAAAAGGATGAACAAAAAAAAAAAAAAAAAAAAACGGTGCCGAGAAAATACACATCAGCCAACCCATAGTGTATGATAGTTCTCTTCGATTTCCTTTGACGTCGGTGTGATGGACAGTAACATACAGTAATGTTACACTCCTGTACGTGCGTGAGGTGGATTCAATACCGTGCACGGATGAGATTTTTCATCCTCGCGCGTCTCATTGTTTAATTTGCCCTTCCTTTAATCAAGAGAGGACCCTTTGAAAGCGGAGTCCCTCTTGGGTACTTTTCGTTTCCGGGCCTCCGATATATTTGATTTAATCGCTCTTGCGAATTTTTCACAATTCATCACCCCCCCCCCCTCTCCCCTCATGGTATATGGTAAAAAAAAAAAAAAAACATGTTCATCGTGCGGGTGAGCTCTGAAACGGCATCGCTAACGAAGAAAAAAAGATGTATATGTAGGTGCTTACTTCAATTTTCCGCCCTCAAGGAGAGCCCACACGAGGAATATATACGTTTCTTGAGAAAGAGTTGTCGTTTTTTTTTTTTTTTTTTTTTTTGGTTTGGGAAGGGGGGGGGGTCGCAAAAGAACAAAAAAAAGGACATGGCGTGCATACAATGTGGCTTTAGAAAATGTTAATGTCGACTAAGCACGTGTACGTATACACACATAGCCTGGCAGCAGCAGGTAATACAACACCGTTTAACGGTACACCCCCCCCCTTCTCTTCCCACCTCTTTAACCATAGCATAAGTGTACACCTATATAGATGTGGTAGGTGGTGTGGTTTCAACTCACAAACATATATATATATACACAGAGCACCTCTAAAAATTCCCTCCGGAGACGCGAATGATTACGTAAATACTTACCCGATGGGAGAGCGAGAGAGAAACCACAATATATATTTATACTGCACGGAGGTATAATTTTGGGTTGAGAGAGCTCGTACACTTACTGAACTAATAAGTACAGTTCAACGCAATGAGGCTGTCACAGTCCGATGTTTGTGTTGATACAGTTTGACGCACCGCCAAGCTGTAAGAGTCCGAAGAGAGGGGGCGAGCGAGCCCAAGGCTTTGGACTCTCTCATGACAATCTCGGAGGATTTTACAGTTGGTACTGAGTAAGCTTGATGTTGTGTTGGACTCTGACTACACAACTTTTGCACTCTCTCAACCCAAATTGTACCTCCGTGTGCACGTACATTTATATTATTCAGTAGTAGCGGGTATGGTCGTGTTGGTGTTTAGCCATTGTATTGTGTTCGATAAGGGCATTGTTCGGTGGGCTTTTGCATAGACGCCGGTAGATTTTGTTGTCGGTATGTGTGTATCGGTATATTGTATAGACGCGTTGCAGCGCTCTCGTGAAACCAGAGACGACGAGTACAACTTATATAGGTATGAGAGCACAGCAGAGTAAAGGTGTGTGGAGTAGGAAGGAGAATTGGTAAAAAAGTGGTATTTACGAGGGCACGCCGACGCTTTTGTATACATGCGCATACATCCACATGTATATACATATTATACGCGTGTATAGATCGTGAAAATGCTCGAGTGAATTGTGCCCTCCTGTACCATGGAAATTTTACCCGCGTGTATAGGGTGTACGTCGTTGTTTGGATTCCGCGAGCGCCGAGTGAAATATGTCGCCCGCACGGCACGTGATTCTTAATTATACACGATAACCACGCGTTAAAATCGGCAAACGTTCACAGGTGTACACCTACAAAGAAAACCCGTGCTGTTTGGACTGGTGTGGTTTTTTTTTTTTTTTTTTATTGTTTTCCGATCCCCCTACACCTTATACTTGTCTTGTATACGGCACCGTGATTGCGCTTTTCACGAGTGTGGTTCTTTTTTTTTCTTTTTTCTTGTTCCAGGTAAGTCGCGCTACAATAATGGTCGGCCCGATAACGATTTCAAAAGTCCCAAACGCTGTTTAATTTTTTCTCCTTCCCTCCGATAACAGAGCACGATCGTGTACTTATATGCAACGCGTTTTGTTGAGGAACGGGAACACGGGTAAAGGTGAAGTGTTTCAAGGTACAGGTTTCTTAACTAGACAACAGCAACCACGACAACGGGAAAGACAAAAAAAAAAAAAAAAAAATCTTGATTTGCGACAGAGTTGGTTGGCACGTCTAAAGAGTGATCGTAAAGCGGGGAAATCGTAACATAATCGCGTGCTACCCCAAACATCACGTGTTACAATGAAGAGTACACATAAGTATGAGAATATGTAAAGACGCATGATTTAAATTAAATAAGCACGCAATAATGTATACATATATACTTGCAGGACCACGAGAGCATATCCCAGTCTCTTAAGTTTAATCTTTTCTCGAGGATCGTCAGTTCCATCCCTCGCCCTACCCCACCTCGCGAGAATGTGTAGATGCACGCGCATGGTTGTTGCACGTACACGAATAATACAATGGACACTCCCGAGGCCATTGTGGATACGGTGAGGAGGTGTGCGGTTGCAAGCTTACAGGGGTCGTAGGTGCGTTTATCCACCTGAGGGATGGAATTGACAAGGGCATTGTCAAAGATATAAACGCGTATTGATCTTTCCAAGCAGATGTATCATGCGCACATTTACCTTTTCGCATCAACCCTTAGGACGTGGTTATCAAAGTTCAGTGGCATTATCGATTTTGCACAAGCTCCACGTGTATCTGTTTACACGTATTAGCGTTAAATGCAGTCGACGCGCTGTATCTATGCATAATCACCACCAGCGTCGCGCACCGTATAAAGTCCGGACGAGCCGGTGCTTACAAATCTATTTCGCTGTGCTGCACGAATGTGGCAGGGTGTGCAGGCGGGATGATGTGAACAACAAAAAACTGCGCTGTATGTACATACCTCTACCTACGTGCTCGTGTCCAGTGGCTTTTTTTATGTGCACACACGTTTTTCTTGTTATTTCGCTTCGCCTCCGCACGAGCGAATGTTTTCTTTCTTTTTTTTTTCTTTTTTTTTTGGGGGGGGCAAGAGCATCACAAGAAGCAGGGCAGGAAGTGGGCGGTGTTGCTTTTTGAATATCGTTATATTGCGCGAATGTGTGAGTGCAACGTTTGTGCAGTGCATGTATACACGTGGTATACAATTGCGTGCATGTACAGTATCCGAGGACGATGACGTCCGGTCTTTTTTTTTTTTTTTTGTTTTGCAAAGTAGAGCGTGGAAGTCATGAAAATACAAATGCTTGATTTTTGCGAGCAAATGTGCATGTGTACAGTAATAGTGAAGTATATGCAAAAGGGGATCCGTTCAATAATTGCTGCTTTGAAAGTTGGTGAGCAATTTATGGGTATATATTATATCCTGTTGCCGTTAGAGGTGGAAGTTAATTTTCCAGTATGAATTTTTGTGGTGCGAAAAAAAAAAACATTGTAGAAAAATCATGCGTATGATTGTTTCTGTACGTATTGTGTTATTTCAAGATGGCCAATGGAAATTTGTTATGGATATTTCATCAATCGATGATGCAATTCTCGCTTTTTCCCGCAGTATAAATAAATGTATTTGACAACGAGTCAGCACTTAACTGGACTAATTATTTCTAAAGGGAACGTACGATATTCAGACACAACTCTTCCGAGGCATTTTATACATAATTACACCTTTTAACCTGGACGAGTTTAAATAAAAAGTATCTCACGCATCTGAGCTCACGATTCACGGATGAAGATCGGTATCCCCTTCACTAACGATTCAATAGGAATCACTCTCTCTTAAAAACTCGAAAGGAAAAAAGAAAAGAACTCTATGAGATCTAAAGGAAAGAAAAAAAAAAAAAACATCGATGGCAGGAGCCCAAAAATGACCTTATCACGAATAAAAGGCGAAGAGAAGAGACACCGCCTCTCTAATCTCGCGCATCTCTACAGGTACATACATAGGTATACACCGTAGCGCGGAGCAACGGCGCCGCTTATGAGAACCATCAGCAATGAGAAGACGCTTTTTTTCCCCCTCCTCCCTCTCTCGCCTCTTGTGTATGCGGCGATCAGCCTTAGGGTGACTCTTCTCTTTTCTCTTCTCCCCCTCCCCCCCCCACTTTGACCGCCAGTGCGAGCACCGGAGAGTAATATAAAAGATCCCTCCGACAGGTGTGAAGCTTCGGATCTTCTCCCATTCACTCGCATCGTCGCACTTATCTCCTTTTGATTTCACCCCCCCTCCCCTACCCTGTACACGTAAGTGTGCGCCTCTTGGATTTTTATCGAGCTCCGAGCGCTCTATTATACAATATACGACTTTCTTTGGGCATCTAGCTCCCCCCCCCCCACCACCTTTAATTTATGCCCCTCATTTTCGGGCAACAGCGGGTTTTGTAGTCGGTTATAGGAGGGACCCGGATTTACATGTGACATATAGATAGACTCGAGCGTTTTTTGTCCATATGGCGCGTTCAAGTGATGGTCCCTCGTTTGATTACAGTAACAATTAAGGTATACCCTTTTCCACGAGCCACATATACATTCCAATCCCGAGCCGTGTGTACCATAATGAAAAAGAAAAAAAAAAAAAAAAAAAAACAATATTTTCCTTCAGTCGTAATTTACCATCTTCTCGATGCGCACTGTGTATATAAATCAAGTCCCAGCGGTGCCTTTTTTCTTATTCCCCATCTCTTTTTTTCCACCAGCGATCTTCTGCAAACGCGCATCTAGAATCCAATACATATACATGTATATTGTGTGTAGGCAATTTTCCTCGCTATCGATAATGAACAGCCGCATCAATCCAGCGCGATCGAAAAAGCAAAAAACACAACTCCCATGTCGTGTCTCTCTCTCTCTCTCTCTCTCTCTCTCCTCTTCGTTTTTCCGTGCAACTCGAATCAAGTGTGTGTATGTATAATAAATGGGTACACGGGAAAAGGGGAGAGAAGCCGGCTCGCGCGTGTGTGTGTATACAAGCACGGAGACGTCGATCCTTCGGGGGAAGAGATGCGAAGGCGCGGAGAGATGCTGCATATAGCCCCGTCGCAGCGGGACGTCCTATATACTCCGCAGCTATATCTGGTGTCTCTCAAAAATAGATATTTCTCGTGCCAGCGGGCGATGGAGCTGTTACGGCGCTGTCTGCCTGCTGCGGTGCCTTTTTTTTTTTTTTCTTCTGTTTTCCCGTCCACGAGGGGGAGGAGGAATGCATCGAGCCGGCTGCGTTTTGTTTTCTTCGTACACGGAGTCCGGCGGGTGGGTGCCGTTTTCTTTTCTCCCTCTATATTGCGCGCCAGGTGATGAGTGGCTCCTTCGCCGCGGCCCCCGACTCTACTCGATTTTTCACCGCACGAGGGGGCTGCGTCTTAGAGATGGGAAGATGACGTCTTAATTCGTTTGGGATGAGTGTGCATCTTGTGTGCATATATTATGTATAAGCGGTGTTGAAGCCCTCCCTAATTGGATACCAATTTACCGGGTGCTCTTCTGGAAAGTTGGAACAATCTCAGGGATGAAGGGTCGCGCGAGTCTTGGAAAATACCTATATATACTGTATATCTGGTGGCATGTGTGCCATAATCTACGAATGATGGGGTGTAGGGGACCCTTACAGAGGCAACATAGGGAACACTGGACAGCCACACTTTTTTTCTTTTTTTTTTTGGACTTTTATAGTTGGTAAAAACACCGGCGGCTGCTTTTCTTACCTTTGTCAAAGTCGGCGTTTGGGTATATATGTATGCATTGTTACTCTGCGAGAGCAAAAGGTGACGACGGTTATTTGTTTGAGGTCCTTGAAGTGTAAGAGAGGATTCCTACCGATTTTCCGGACGAGAGTTGAGATCGTTATTGTTGTTGTTTGCGTCTGTCAGAGGCAACTGTAATATTGATGTCAATAGTATGGGGTGACTCGGGTTGCCATATACACGTGCTGTGGAGGGCGATTCGATGAGTTTTGCTTTTTTGTTGGATACAGCACCCTGTATCTTGGTGACTTGCGACAGATGTTGTTTGAAAATGTGATTTACCTCCTTACGTGAGTACAGGGTATTCATAAAATGTGGAGCTTAAAGTTCAGTGGGTCCCAAAAAAATACAAATTATCCATGATCGATTGATTTACTCGAGTGTGAATCGAAGGGAGGATGAAAAATTATGGAATTCCAATGCACATGGAAATTGAAAGGGGGTTGGGATTTTTACTACAGGCATTGACCTAATTTTACGACGGTACAATTTAAGTATAAAAAATGCAGTAACTTTCAAAAAGTTAAATTAATCGATTCATGTCAATTAGGCGATACACATTTTTTTTTTATTATCTATTATTTTGTTTCACAAAACTCGGATGAAACGTTTATAAGACCGACTACTAACCTACATCGCTGTCCCACACCTCATCGCTGTTACGCCATTCACTAGGTCTCAAACGAAGCAAGCGCCGCACCCTCCCACTCGAGCCGCCAATTAAATGTTTAATTACGCGTCTCGGGGAGAAAAAGTGCATTCTCGCGTTCTCGCCCCCGACGCGCGTAAAAAACGTCCCCTCCCGTTTCATTCATCCGTCCTTCCCCCCCCCCCGGGTTGAGTGAAGACCGACCCGCGTTATGCAGCGCTCTTTTGACAAAATAACACCCTACACGTGCGGCACAATTATGTGGCTTCTTTTATTCTTAAGGAAAAGTAGGGCGCTTCACACGCTTTAAATTGTACAGAGATTTCGAATACTTCACGTAACACGCAATTTCATTGTCGATTATTTTTAAAACTAGATTTTTTTTCTACTAAGTAAGTTCAATTTTTTTTTTTTTTTTTTTTTTTACTAGGAACTAAATTGTTGAATCCATTTTATGTGGACAGACACAACTAGGTGCTTCTACTTGTTGAAAAAAAAAAAAGATTAAGATTGTAGGTAGTTGTTTGCAATTTTGTATTGTTAACTCATACACAGGTATTGAAGAATAAAATACCAAAACGACCATTAAATTTGTACTTTGCGTTTTCTTGGTAATACTTTCGATTGCTCTTGTACGGATTAATTGCTGCCAATATGAAACCAACTGTAGACTGACGGGGTACACGAATTGGGCAAGTAGATGCGGTATGCGAAAAGAGTTGCTGTAAAACCTTCCCGTCGTTTGTATGGACAATGAAAAAATAAACACCAGTAACAGAAACAAATTAACGAGCACACATTTTACCATTAGTTGCTGGCCTTACTGTCCTTCAATTAATTGGTTCGTCGGGCTAACTCGGCTAATTAGCGAGAAAACGACTCCTCTTGATTCACCAATCAAACGCGGAACGAATTAATTAATGAATCGCCGTAACAATTACCGCGCGCACATCGCCGATACCGAAAACAGCCTTTTCAATTTCACCTCTCTTTTTTCCAATGGAAAATATGACGTGCCCACACAAATATTTGTATACTCCATACATTCGTCGAAAGTAGTTTCCATACATTAAAATAAACATACCTGCATAACATACGTATACGCACACGGTCCATATACATATACAGTCGTTACCCATTCTCTCCCTCACCCGGTTTTGCTCGTCTCTTTTATTCATTTTGCGCCGTACAGGCACCCCTTCTCCCTCCCCCTGGGAATTCAAAAGACGCATTACGCCAGCCGCGCTTCCCTCGCTATGCCTTTCACGGAGACGACGTCTACGCAAACTTTTTTTTTTTTTTTTTCTTCCTTTATACATCCCAAAGAGAGAATTCACCATCTCTCCAAAATCGGTACGTAGGTATTTTTCCCGTCACTCCGCCCCTCCGCGTCATTGAAAAACGATCGTACTCGTACGTCGAATCAACTCTATGCAGATATAGACTCCCTCATAAAATTGAGCTGTCCAAATATGTCGACCTCGTCTCTTCGGTTCGCGCACCCAACGATTCCGCAAATACCCGGCACTCATCTCTATAATTGCGCACACGCCAGAGCCAAATGAAGACCCGGTGACGGGGCAACATCGCACCCCCCTACCCGTGGACACACCATCAATCCCCGTCCAATATAAGACCCACCGATCGGATCGCCACATACACATGGTCCGGCGAATTAAAATCTCGCCCCGGAGAGAGCCTCGAGTGCGCGATGACGCGTCGGCTTTTCTCCGGCCTCGCGGTTATCAATCCGGAGCATATATATATATATAAGCATTTGTCAGGGGGCGCTTCTCTCCCTCTGCTAATACAATCGGCTAATCGACGAGGGAAAAAAGTCGTGCCCAGCGGATTTCTCCCTTCGAGAGATAAGAATCGTGCGCGCCCGGCTTGTATGCGCGCGGGTACGTGTGTGCGGTTCGGGAGGAAGATGAGAGGGATCGGGGGATATACGACATACCTATATATACCTGCGTCGAGATTGCCGCGAGTGATTCGCCGAAACGTGACTCGGTCGCATGACCCGAGCTCCACTGCAGCTGAGCCGCTCTTCTTCTTTTTTTTTTTTTTTTTACCCTCACACAGTCGTCGTCCTGTGTTTGTTCTCTGACTTGTTTTTTGTTCTTATTGCTCTTGAAGGGTGTACACGCTTCGTTGAAAATAGAAATTTTATTTTGTAAAAATGATTCGATGGTTTGTCCGCGGGAGGATGATAAATGTTCGGCTTGTCAAGAGTTTCAGCAAATAAACTTTATTGGATATCACTGTAAGTACGTGTACGATATACGTGTTACATTGAATGTCATTTCGTTTGGCAGGATGTGACGATCGTACGAGCCGCCGCATAAAATTTAATGTACACTCGTAATTTTTGGCCACGAAATATCAGACTAGCGCGTGGTTTATTATTTATATTTTTTTCTTCGCCAAATAGGCTATCGTATTTCCTCTTGTCTCCGTTTGCGTGACTTGGATTACTTAAGGTCACCCCGTGAAATACAATTACCCCGGCTTTTATGCCACTACTTCGAAAACACCTCCGCTTTTATACATCGAGGAGTAATGTCACATTTAGCCCCGTAAAACCCTCCCACAGAGTGTATATGTATATATACTCTACCGATATATTATTTATTGAAAAAAAAGGAGCAAAGGAAAAAAAACTCGAGCTGAAAAATCCCGAGAAAAGACGAATATATTTTGTCGCCCCCCGCGACAACGAGCAAGTTGGGAAAAGGGGGCCTAAAAAAATACTCCGCATCCCCAGTTGATCAATAGACGCCGCCTTCATTTTATGTTCTCGCGTACACCCTCGCACTTTGTTCGCCACGCGTGTACATCCTTCGATCATGATTATTCGTGTATTTCTCGATATATGTATATATATATAAATATTTCCTCTCACCCTCGGGCACGCGGTGTTGGTTTTGTGTGTACTTTCGCGTTTCCCTCCTCATCGGCGGCGCACCCCCCCGAGGCGACAGAGCCTATACACACGTAGACCAGACGGCCGGGAAAGTTTTATGATTGACAAGCCGTGCTGTCACTTAGCGCGGCCAGAATTTCGCCCCGTGATCTTTCGGCCCTCCTCGTTATTTCCGCGTGAAATTGAATTTTCCCGCCAGATAGGAGCAGCAGGAGGAAATTTGTTATGATCCTAATTGAGTTTCGCAAGATTTCCGAGGGGGTGGTTGGGTAACCATTTGGCGAGGCGGCACAAAGTACACGTCGTTCCCGAGAAACAACATCATCGAGGATGATTGCACCAACAGCATATATATATATAAAAAAAAAAAAAAAAAAAAAAAAAAAAAAAAAAAAAAAAAAAAAAAAAAAAAAAAAAAA
>NW_019381634.1:1330815-1422205 GCF_000648655.2 Copidosoma floridanum
ATATATATATATATATTTCTCGCTCTTCCGCTGTCGGTCTAAATATATACTGTAGAGCGCGAGTATCGGCATTTTCGTCTCTCTGCCACGTATACCTGCACCGGGAGAAAACCTCGACAGAGACGGGGAAGTTAATTATCGCGGCGCGGGCCGTCACCCGCGCGACAAGAAACACAAGAATAATTCCATCAGCGCGCCCATATCTCCGTCCCCCTTTTTCCTTCTCTCCTCGTATCGCGACTACGGTTTTTGCGCGCGAGAGGGCTTTGATTTACGTGGTCGTCGAGAAAGGCTCTCCTGGGGAGGGAGAGGCGAAAAATTGGATAAAAAGCGCTCCTCGCGCCAGCAAAATATGTGCAAAAACGCCGGAGTTTGGGGGGGGGGGCTGGCTCTCAGCTCGCGTGATTCTTTGGTTTAGTGCTCGCTTTGCGCTTGTTTTGTAATGTATACGTGGCTGCAGCAGCATATGCTGATTTATACACGTTCCCGGGGTGTGACGTAGGGAAATTTCGCGGATTTTTCGAGCGCACGGGAAATTGTGCGTGGAAACATCAAAAGCTGTAACGTTTGTCGCTTCGCGGGGATGATGTTTTGTTTTTGCTTGTAAGCTGATGAGTACGAAAATTCAATTCGGAGCTAAAGCAAATTTTTATGTCAAACGAGAGGACGGGGATTAAAGGGAAATTTCATCATGGTCACAAAAAAAAAAACAAAACCATTTTTCCTTACATTTACGAGGCAAATATTTTTTCGTTTCGTTCAATTATACATTCCCCCCCCCCTCTCCTCATACCTTTTCGATTAGAACAGCAATTTTCTATTATCCTTGAAATAACAAACTCGTCCGGTCGGGGGGAAAAAAAATTTCATCAAGGAAAAATGCGTGAATTTTTAACGGAAACATTCAAACAATCGATAATACGTGAGTGAAAACACTTTGTAAATTACACCTGTACAAAAAAAAAATTCCAACGTACAACACACCTGAGGCCGAGCACGTCTACACAGGGCGAGAGAAAGTTAGACGAACGCAATAACAAGTTTAGTATCAGATAACACAGCCGCGCACATCCATCCAGCACCACCTGTTATATGTATGTACATGTATAAAGCTATACAGCAGCGCCGACGTAATTAACAAAGTGACGATCTTGCACCGGAACGTGCAGCTATTGTCTCCGCACTCTGGGGTTTACATACGTCACGTATAATCCTCGACTCGCTGTTCCACGTCCGTCGCACACCGCAGGTTGTCGCACCTGTTCCACGTCAATTTATAAATTTCAAGTGCACGGCAATGCTCAACAGGAACGTATTCCATTCTTCTCTCGAATGTCCATATATTATATACACACCCGACAAAACAAAAGATCTCAATCGGAGAGGCCCGCATATTATACTTCCATCGTGGGGTATATTATATTGCCAAAGTGAAAACGCGTGTGTAGGTATATCGTACGCGTAGGTGGGTGGGTACTGTTTGCATTTTTCATTTGTTATGCATCGCGTTAAAATAAATAATTGCTCGCTCCACGTATATAGCGCAAGCTGCGGCTGCAGTTCAAATATAATTACGTGCTGGGCTGTGACCATATTGTACCCCCGTTTGGTTAGCTGAGCAGAGTGTATGTGTAGGTGTGCTTAGCGAGCGGAGATTTAATAATGCCGCATACGCCCGGCCGTTCGGGGTTTGGGGGTATCAATTATACAGGTGCGTTTCGAGGAGTTGAAATTTCAGTTTTAAGTAATGTGCCTTCGTTTTTGGATATTTCGCTATTACTAAGGAGATCCAAAAACGTCCCTTGGGGCTACTCTACCCGCGATGAAGCGCATCTGCTTGTAAAGTTTCCGGCTTTCTCCACAGTGAGTATAGGTAGACACGCGTAAAAACCACAGCTTATATTCCATCTCCTTATTTTCCACTCCAAAGGGAGAATTTTTTTTTCTTATCATCGAGTTCACACGCTGGAAATGAACGCCTGTACCCTGTTTGCGCTCAAACTTTTTTGTTTTGCCGAGAGGAATTCCACGGAGTACTACTATCCCGCTGGAGTCCGTTTGTTTGTTCGATCGATCGACTTTTTTTTTTTTTAATTTTTTTTATTTTCACTTAGTTTCGATTAGTTCGAGAGAAAGAGAAAAGAGTTTGTTTGTCCTGACGCTCTCTGGGGTGTGCGGGAGAAAAATCACGCTCCACTCTCGATTTCTTTGCAAAGACCATCAGCAGCTTGCGTGGAAAATTAATTTTACTCACCGCTGATTTAATTCTTTCGTCGATAGATATCCTTGTCTTATTAGAATTAAAAAAAAAAAAAAGAAACTATACTGTTCAAAAATTACCTCAGTGGGGAATGTTTAATTTAATTTACTTTTGGGAAAAAAACCTACTGTCGAAACTCTCGTGAATAATAAGTAAGTTGCACGGATGGATAACAAAACATGTTGGAACTAGGTCATGTTTGTTTTCAATCTACGTCCATTCCTGCACACAAACCATAATATTTACCTATACACGTTTGTATTGCAATAATATATATCGAAGATTACTTTTACTTGTTCTGTAATTTCAATTTCGCTGATTAAAAGTGATAATCTAATTTACGATGAATCATTCATTAGGTCGATCAGGAATAATTTCCCAGATATTCGTGTGTTGTCATTTGGTTTGGAATATTCCTGCCAGCAAAATGACGTGGGAATCAAATCAATACAGACAAAGAGAAAAAAAAAAAAAAAGAAAAAAAAGAAATAAAGTATAAGAGGGAAAAAGAATTTCCTAGCGCCGGTGCTCCGCAATGCGTCTCGGGGTGTATCCATAACAATGAGGCGATATATCACGGGCACTCTACTCCCCTCCCCGGAGAGAAAGAAAGAGGGCAAACATCAAGGGTAGAGTGGTCCCTTCTCATCCTGCAGATGACGAACAATGAACGCTGGAAAGGACGCCCAGACCGGCTGTCCCCTACCCCCCCACCCTCCTTTGGAAAAACTTTGCTCCCGTGCAATGTACGTGTGTGTCCACGATGTATTATAAATAAAAGCCACTCCCCTCTCGTTTGTCCGTCGCGTGCTGTGCGCCTCTTGACGTTCGAATTAGAAGCATCGGAATCCATGACAGCGCGAGTACACACACACACATGAGCTACTTTCCGATCACTTCCTCTCCGGTGTCTCCTCGAAGGACCGTCTTGGGCGCTTATTCAAAGTTGCGTCGAGCGAGTGCGCGTTTGCTCAACCCTTGAAACAAAGCCGAGTGGATCGAGTTGAGCAACCAACGACGCGAGAGAAAAAGCCTCCTTCACAATATATATATACACACCTACATGTGTCCAATAAACAAACCTTGGGGTAGTGTGTGTAGCTCGTGAGGTGGTGCTGTTCGAGTTCATTATTTTCCTTCTTCTCGAGGCTCGGGGAGTAAGGCGAGAAATGAGAATCTCGGGAAAAACGGAGGAAGAAAAGAGCCGCCGCGCGGGTGGAGGCCGTGGAAAGGAAATTGAAGCTGCTCGAGTGCCATTGTCGGCTGATGTGCACCAGCAGATGGTCTCTCAGGTGCAAAATTGGCCTCCTCGAGGACCACAGCCAGATAACACATACCGCCTCGTATAGAGACTGGTTTGAAAGTAATACTTTGCTTGGGACTTTTTTCGTCAAGAGGAGTTAGGTCTGCCTCGTCATCCATACCCCTCGTAGCTCTTTTAAATTAAGTGAGAATACTGTAACACACAAAAATGGTGAAACGACAAAAACGACATCTCGGACGTGGTGTCAAATTTCGTGTGCCGAGTCAACCGCTGGTATTTGGTTTTTCGTTGGATTAATCAACTTGAGTGTGATCGGAAAAATACAAGTTTTCGTTTACCCATCGTATATTTATCGATACAATAAATCTACACGACACAGTTTATTAGACGAGCCTTTACGACTGTGCCCTCTCCAACTCAAATCCTCTACGAACAAACCATATAATTTATAGGTTCATTTGTCGCGTACTAATAAAGTTTTCCGAAAAAACTCGCTGATTATTGTTGGTGCTTGTCGTAAAAGCCGCAAAATACAAAATATCAAACAGTATCGATGCAGCGATTTCTTAGCCTAACCGATACCAACTATACGTATGTCGATGGAAAATAAGCAAAATCCACCACTCTCATCAGCTATTCCGTCTCATGTCCCTTCCTTTTCAACCTCAAAAATGCCTCTTGCCACTGTAGTCATTACCGACACTACACCTACCAAGAAAGTAGGTACCTACAAAAAAACATGCAGCAGGGGAAAAAAAAATTGTACACGCCTCCATCGCCAAAGAAACAAGGCTGCTGTGTCCCTCTTTCTCGCTTACTGCGCACCATCGGCGAAAAATATGTGTCACCGGTGCATGCATTTACACACAACCCAACGACTCCTTCCTCCCCCCTTAAACCCCTTGTTAAAACCACCAAACGAACCTGATGGTATACACGTACGTATAGTGTATATATTTAGGTGGTAGAAGGGGCGGCGTAAATTACAGTTTGCGTTCTGCGGTCGCGAGCGGGCCGACACTGTATAGGTATGTTGTATGTATATAGCCAGAGTCACCGCTCGAAAAACCGCAGCCAAAAAGGTCGTCGCTCTAGCGTGACCAGAGACCAAGAAGCGCATGTCCACCGAGTGCACGCGGTGTGCGTTGCTTATGGTACCTATACTATGAATTTTTTTTTTTTTTTTTTTCTTCTTCCTTTTTGTTATAAAGGGTCGAGTTGTATATTTGTGCACCGGATATGGTTGGCTCTGATGGACGCGTCCTTGCACGTTTCACACACTACGCGGTGCCCCGGTCGCGCGTCTGTGATTCCCTAATTTATTGCGATCAACGAATACACATACTTACTTGCACTCTGTGACTCGTGGGTAGGGTTTTGAAAGGGATTCTTTTTTCTTTATTTTCGTTCCTTCGCTCTGAATGGGAGGAAACGAGGATGGGCGATATCCTCGAGCGAGTCAATTCGATTTCGATGTTAATGGGCTGAATTTTTAATTTTATTACGCCCTCGTTAGGGAGGCCGAGTCGCTCGATCGTTGCGGGCTGATGGGGATCCCGATATGGTGGAACGCGAGGTAATCGAGGAAGAAAAGAAAAAAAAAACTAGAACCGTATGGAGTGGATGAGAAAAATTTCCATGTTGAACATTTGTGGGTATACCAGCTTTTCCAAACCCGAAAACGCTTCCTGTGGAGGATTAAGACGTCCTAGAACAACAAACAGGAGATCGGCCAGCGAGAAATACGTTTGCTACCGCATAATAGGTGTGTACACTGACTTCCGACACCGGATGAGCGCGTAATATCGTACCCAAGCGCGTGCACTATTTTTTTCCTTTTCGTTCCTTCTGCCGAAAATTATACGAAGCAACGACGGTAGGAGAGAGCGTACTCCTTTTCCCACGAGCTATTTTTTTTTTTTTCTTTACTTTAAATGCGTATTATGCAGATTTGATGTACTTACCTATACATCCGATGTACAAAAGTGGGCCTGGTAATCGCTGCCGAATTCACGTGCACGAGATTCGTAAGGGAGATACTGGACTCTGAGTTTTACCCATCCCTCCGGGAGCGGAGATGTTGGAGATTACATATTGTAGGTACTCTCCGGAGCACCAAGGAGGCTCCTTGGCACCTCGTTAAAATCATGCGTCATTAGAATACGTAAGTGCAGCCACGTCCCAAGGCAAGTGCTCGGCGCTCTTGTAACCTAATCAATACATTGAAACGTAAATTAAAAAAATTGTGGTAGTGGATGTAAAAAATGATGATGGTGGGTGTGTAGCTATACCGTAAAATAATTAGACGATAAGATGACGCGAGTAACCCATTCTCGGAAGCCTCGAGGAGTGTATAGTGTATGATATATAGGTACTTGCTTTATTGCCCTCTGATCCTGCCATTGTGCTACGGTGTGAGAAATTTTTTTACAATCAACCGGATATTACCGAAATTAAAGCTGTGTGCTCGTGATATTTACGAGGTTGTTTTTTAAATTGATGTACACCCACCAGTGCCCAGTAGTTATTGTGAATTACCGTTTCCTACCACATTATTTTTTACTCCCGCAAAAATTGTAATTTAAAAAATCTAACAATTGATGTTTTCTTTCTGTTTCAGGTGAGTAACCTACACGTACGATCCATCCCATGAGATTCGCTTCAGCTCCTGTGAGTACGCGTAATTTCAATTTTACAGCGTATAATTATAAAACCTACGCTAATGGATGTAAAAGAAAAGGATCCCTCGCATAAATATAGTTATACCCACACGGGATAGTCAGTACATAAAAAAAGGACTGTCAGTGTCATCGTATTTTTTTTTTTCCTCGCGCGAAGGGCCGTTCTTTATATTTTTTACTTTCTCCCCTTCCTGTACTCCACGTGGGTGTATTTAGTATGCCCCGGATAAACATTTCTCGCCCCCCCCCCCTCTTTTCACCCGTTTCTTCTCCAAGAGCGACGATTCCGCGACATCGCGAGTGGTAAATCTGAAAAATTTCACCAGATTAATGCAAACGCGCAGACCCTGTGTCTCCCCCCCCCACACCCCCACACACACATACACATGCACCACCAACCGTTGCACCCACAGCAATGACTAAGTAGACTCGCATGCGCTGGCGAAACTTTTTTATTATTAATGTCGCGCCGCGAGAGAGAAAATTCAACCTTGTCCCTTTGATGTGGGCGTATTTGCGTGTGCAGGCATGGAGGGTAAGCTCTTAAGCTTTTCAAGAAGGAAAATACTTGTAAATCTGGCTTATACCTCCGCCGGGGTATTGGTGTATATAATACGGGTTTCCTTATAAGTGTACAATACACACTGCGTCACGCGACGCTGCAGATACATAGACACGGAAGCACGTGCTTATCGCGTCTTCGCGTTTACCCTTTGTATACCAACTCGCACTCGCAGGTATATTTTGAAAATAAATATTTCGAAAAGCCAGCACCAATGCGTATATTTATATACGCGAGCTGACTCGCTAAATGTACCCTGTATACATTCAAGACTCGAACGCGCGTCGCGTTATTTATCGCTGCGCAGCTCAAATAAGCCAAACACGCGTCGCGCGTACAATATCACCTATACAACCACACATAGCGCTCCAACTTATCCATTTGCCCCGTGGCGCGATTAATCTCGCGAGCAAATTTTCTCCTGCGCTCCGGCAGCTTATCAACGCGCGTATAGGCACATATACATTTATTTAACAACGTGGCCGAGCCTCGCAAGTCTCGGGTTTTGAATTATCAAATGTCTGACGGCTGTATATCGTACATATACATATACGAGTGTGCGCGCACACGGCGATATCGCGTTTCAACGCTATCATTGACGACGCGACGGCCGTGCGTGTGCGTATATGTATATGTGCTTGCGATTCGATAAAGCTCGTGGTGAACAAGCACGGAAGAGACAAAAGAGACACGAGTGCGAGGACAGGGGGGGGGTGGGTGTCGACGAGGACGGCGGGGATTGCGTTACTCTCGCCGCGTAAAATTCGAGCCGACGGGCCTTATGACGCGCCGTGCGTGTGGTGAAATTTTCGTCTCTTTTTCACATTATAACGTTTATGTATATATATAGGTGCATACGTACCTGGAGGTACTCGAGTAACCAGATACCCGTAGCTGCTCCGCTAGTGAAAATTCCCGACTACCGCTATCGGCTAATTAAGTCCGTCTCTCTCTCTCTCTTTCTGCCTCCCTGTGCATACAGCTATATGTACGCGGGAGAGAGAAGAGCCCAATTAATTATTGTCCAAGGGATGAAAAAGCAGAGAGGGTGGGAGAGGGACGTGAAAGTCAGGTGACTTTTGAGTGGCGGGCGAAAAGGACGAGCGAGGGAAAAATGGGCTGCCGGAGTGGCGCGAGTTAATTGCGAGGAGAGTCCGGAGAATTTCCCGCGCGCGCGAATTTCAGTTCTCGGGTGTCCCTTGATTATCGCCTCCCTCCGCCCTACCCCCCCCCCTTTCCTCCTTTGGCCTCGAGGATTCCTTTAATATTTAAATTGGCCCGAGAGGGGCGCTTGTTTAATTTTGTTCGTTCGATCGGAAAGTCGGAGCGAGGGGGGGTGGCTCTTTTTTTTTTTTCTTTCGCAAATGTTGGAGGTTCGACGATTAAAACGATAACTTTTTTTTTGTTTACCTATACGTTGCCGTTCAGGCATCGTTGCATTATTACAAAAGTCCTGGGCTTAACAAGTTACATTCACGCACCTTGAATTTAAGTAAATGGGGTGAACAGAAAAATTTGGGCATAATTCAAGATTTCTTGACTCTTTGAGGCAGGAAACTTTTTTTTTTATCACTATTCACTATACAGTAATGAGGAAAACATTTTTTGTCACGACACACTTCAGAAATTAAATTTTTGACTAGTTTTTTTTTGTTTGTTTTACATTGTAGTTTATTGTTTTCGCTGGAAAAAACGATTTTTTTCAAGCACCTTGTAACTAGCAAATAAACAAAACTTTTTTTAGCACAAGTAATACAAAAAAAGTTGTGTGACATTTGAAAAAGAATTCGTGCCCAAGTCTACTCATCGTTGTGAATATTTATGAAAACTTTCTCATTTCTCAAGCAACGAAGCAAACATCAAAAGTGGGCGCCAGAGACCTTTCGAGCGAAAAAAAAGAAAGAAAAATTGACATTATGGTAACGAAATTTCGATACTTACGACGATGATTCGAGCAGCTCATCCGATGTGGTCGTCACGATTGTGGAGGGCATAAATAAAATCAAGGCCACAGCGTCGTTCCGTCACCTTCCCTTCCGTAAAGTCTCGTTTTATTGACTCCCGTCCCCTCGATAAATTATACCGAGTAAACGACGCTGATTTTACGAAAACAGCCTATTTCTTTATACATTCTCGAGGACGGTGAAGAGTGATTTTTTTTTTTTTTTAAGTATATTTGTACACGCACACGTACCTGCAGTCGATGGGAGGAAGGAGACTCGCGAAAGCGGTGACAAGAGATAACAAAGTGCGAATGTAAAATTATTCAAACATCGTCGACGTCGTCGAGAAAATCCTTACCTGCGGGCAAATCGAGTTACAGCACAGAGGGTATACCTATGGTCCTCCTTCTTCCCTTCCCATCAGACAATTCTCTCAGGATTCGTTGAAAATCTTCGTCAGGAGGCAGTGCATGTAGATACATGTGCCTCTTCTCCGTCGATGTGCTAATAATGTGGAAAATAGAGAAAATTGGTGTATAGTCATTTGTTACACAGTAAGAAAAGACACGATCTACACTCATATTCATACAGCTGGTGTATAATTTTAAATTTCATGCGAAATAAATTTTCTTTCGCCACTCATTCACGCGATTTGGGATGTTATTTGTTTGGTCCAGTGATTCTCAGACAACAATGAATTTCGCTTGCAACACACCCCCGACGCGTTTCAACTTGTACCGCCAAACGTATACACTTATAAATGGACGAAAATTTCACATTTTCCTAAAAGTACGTATGCATACACGTCCAAAAAGGATGTGTGCCCCAAGCCAGCCGAAAAGCAAACTCCGCTCTCTCATCCACCCCATATATCCTTGCAACGACAGCCTCCCACTGTACTCCGTCTCTATAAGGCTCGAGCGAGTAGTTCTACACATTATATAGATCCATAATGGCACACATGCGCGTGACGAAAAACGAGTAGACCAGCCGTATACCGTGAATGATTTTCATTTATCACCTATAAATGTACATATACACGGGGGATCTCGTTTCGGCACGGTTGACAGACGATTGTCAAAATACGCGTTACAGATCAGTTGTATATGTACCTACAGTGTGCCATTTTTCCGGAGCAAGAGTGTCACGGGGGTGGACAAAAAAAAGGGGGGGGGGAGGCTCTATTGAATTTCAAGGGATAATCGATCGATCCGCTTGGACCTGTCGGGCACGTATACACGCGTGAGGATGGAATTCGCGCAATTGAAAGAGAAAGAGACGAATGGCACAACGCAACAATGTATACATATGCCGCGTGTGACCATCAGAAACTATACTTTGTACGACGTCGGTATACATAATATATACTTTTGCTTGACTTACACGTACAGTTAGGAGCCTCATTATTTGATGTACTTCGTGGCCACAGTTTAAAAAAAAAGTCTGCTGCTTGGAGTCGTCGTGTGCATGTTTATACGGTACAATAAAGTAACAATAAACATACACAACCATACGAGTACATATGTGTTTTGTATTATTGACGCCTGATTTACATCATTTACGCAACGAAATAAAACTCTAAAATGAAAACCAAGGCACGCACCACCATCGTAAACTCCCTCATCATCGTCTGGCAGCTCCTGTGGTTACCACGGAAATTTTCCTCCGAAACGTCCTACATGTATACATATATACTCCGTCTCTCTGTCGTTTTGGCCGAAGAATCATCGCCTCTATTGGAGCTCACCTCGTAATCTCGCGAGGCGATGCAATTTGTCACGGCTATACGTGTATGAAGCGTCAAGTCAAGCGTCGACTGAATTATGCAACGGGGGAGCCTTTCTCTCTGTGTAGACACACATCTGCATGGATTGCGGGTGAATTATTAAATACCGCGAGCCCACGGGAAAATTTTCGGTGTGTGTACACGAGGAGAAATCTGCAGCGAAGATGAAAGAGCGAACGGGCGAAAGAGCCCGTCTGCTGCATTGGGTATATACATATATGTAGGGGAAAAAGCGGGAGAGGTGGAATTTCGCACTCGCCGTGTGTGTATATATACATATATGTATACCTATATCTCGGGGAAGCGCACTGCGATAAGGCGATTTATTCGCGACGGGATTTCGCTATTAGGAGTGGATTTATTCTGCCCCGGATAACATCGCCTCTCTCCCTCTCTCTGTCGTGTGCTTTTGTGTTTTTCGAGAATTTTGTTTGGGTGACGTCTTTTTTTTTGTCCTTCCATCGATTTGTCTCGGTCAGGAAAAGGAAAAGAGAAAGAGAAAGGGATGTACAGTCAGTGGAACTTTGTTCTGTCCCAGACCCTATTATTGAACAGTACTTCACGCCATAGTTCCGAAATAGGATCCGGGACAGATCAGAGTTCCACTGAGGGTACATTCGTACAGAGATAGAGAGCGATGGCAAGAGTGACGCATACGAGGACCCGAGCGTGGGTCAGCTCGACATAATTTAGTGTAGTCGCTCGAGTTTTGAAATTTATGTATATCATGTGCTTGGAAAAATAAATAAGTTATCAGGTACATCGGGTGCCATTTTGGACCACTCGGCGATAAATCGTGTACATCATTTGCGCGATGATGTGATTGATGTTAAATGAAACGGCGTGTTCTCGAGCTCAAGATCTTCACTTCCTGTATACACACATATACACATCCAAACGGAGCGTTTCAATGCCAAGAGTCGTCATCGGTGAAACGCAGCTGCTCGAAAGACCCATGCATATGTATATATATAACCGTGCTCGCCGTACATAAGTTCTCCTCTGATACTTACTTACTCAAACACGTTCCCCGAAAACTTTCTGGCATCAATCCCTCGCGCTACCACACACACACACACGTGCACAAAGTACGCCAAGAGTACATACACGAGAGCGATAAACGCTGCTCGCGCATACGGAGCTATATACTCCACCCCTCCGGTTTCATCCTCCTAGCTCTCGTTCCCTCGATCTATCTTATCTCCTCTCTGCCGGTGGCTTTTGTACCATCGGCTCTCTCGATCCGCACTCCAAGTGTATATATATATCATATACGAAGCACAGCGTTGGCGACACAATCCCCGGCGTTGTTCTCTTTGCTGGTGTACTGCAGTGTATATATATACAAAGCTGCCCAATCGCATGTTTACGCGCGGATCGTTGCTCGCCCCTGATTGTTTGTTTCTTCCTCCGACTCCTCGAGTCCTCTGGACAAAATTATTGTTACTGTGTATTATATCGCTCGTGGGTTAAGGTAATAAGGCGATAAGACACGATGACGCGAATGTAGTTTATACGTATTATTTACTCCGAGTCGTCATAGCCGATCGACGTGTGTCACGTAGATCTATACACTGGATATATGGCATCAGCGATATACGTTGCTGATTGCGAGGATCGTTTTGCCGTTTGTTGATGCCTCGAGTCTTTTTTCATTCCACTTTTTTTTTTTTTTTTTTTTTCTGGTACTGACTACGTACCTGATGAGTTTTTTAAGTATAAGTTTATGCTTTGGAATCAATCGAATATCCTCAACAAATAAGAATCGGTTATGCAATGGACCGTATTCAAGCAAGTGTTGAATTTTTTTGAGAAAATTATTCACTTCAACAGTTTTGTTACTTAGAGCACGCGTCCACACAATCTTTTTTTCGATAAGATAAGCTGATGCTTTACTCTCCGTTCCATGACTGACTGTAAAATAAGCAATTTTATTTAATCATCTTTAATTTGACGAGGTAGTAAAGTATTCAAAGTATCAATAAAATCACTGAGGCCCCAGACTTTACGTTTTAATCTCTTTGGAACAAATTTTTTAATTACAAAAGTGCGGTGAACACGTACCACTCGGCTTTGGGGTAAACGTTGATTTAACATTAATTAAATCATTCTCCGAACAAACTACATTTGATTATCGCCAGTTTTTTCGTGCTTTTCCGTTCAACGTGAATTCCTTGGAATAAAAGGCCGAGAGATGCGTGAAAAAAAAAAAAAAAATTCGCTAAAAATACCAGCTCCCCTCGTGAATTTTTACGACACAAAAGGCGTGTAAAAGCAAACCGATGTTCAGCCATCGGCGCCTCGAATCCAAATAATCGCCCATCCGCTGTTTCGCTACTTAACATAATTTGACTTTTAAAATCCGTCCTATCAAATCTGACGCGTGAAAAATCACCGCAACGCGTACGCCCGAAATGAAAAAAAAAAAAAAAAAAAAAAAAAAATATAACACAATTTTCGACTTTGCGCATCCGCGGGGCAACCTTGGCCCTCGAAGGAGAAAGCGGCCCTGCAGCAGCACCAGAGTCCCTCGATGGGCGAAGGATCAATGACCCCCTCCTTGGCTTATGGGGGAAGCAGCCGGAACAGTGCTCCCTTCCTCTGTCCCGCCTCGTCACCGTCCTTATCGCGCCTTACCCCGCGCGCGTGCGAGCTCCATCCTCCTCCTCGACGTCTTGGTCGATTATATACCGTGATATCGAAACACACGGAATACTCAATTTTCTTTTTTTCAACGCCCGTCATTTGTATCCATACCTACTCCATTGCGATGCTCACGTGTATTTTGCCTCTGACTTATAAATAGCTATTCATTGAGTACCCATATGATTTCAACGTCTGCATCCAAGCCCATCGGAAGCTAAATTTCAAATATATACATACACGTATAAATCCACAATCATCCCTTTCCAAGCTCAACTATTAATAAAAGAAACACCCCCGCCTCCCACACCACCCCTCGCGTAGGCGAACGAAAAAAAGTATAAGCTAAATCCAAAAGTACAAAGAGAGAGAGAGAATTCGATAAGTAATTGGCAGTGTCGCATTTTTTCGCTCTCGAGCCCCTGCTCGTCCCGTTGCTTTATAATCTTCTCCACGCCAGTTTTTTTTTTTTTTTCTTTTTTCCTTTTCGTTATCCCTCGCCTGCGAGCATCACATCCAGGGTACAATGTAATATATATATATGTACGCGAAGCCCATACAACCATACATAGGTATATGGGTGTGGGTTGTGTGTGCACAGGCACGCGAGAGAGGATGAGATAACGGACGGTTCGTAAATATAAAAAACAGAGAGGGAGGAAGAAGAAGCGGCACGAGAGGTGCCCCGCACTAAACGCGGGTAGGTGTGCCCACGTGTGTTGGTGTTATATATATATATGTACGTGTAATAAAATCGAAAGGGACGGGGGAGGGGAGGGAGAATTATAATCGAGGGAGGCGGCATTGCGAGCTATTCCGTCGATGGCTCTTTGAATAGCATTAAAATCGCGCGAGCCGGGACGCGTACGGGAGAGGGGGGGAGGTGAAAAATATTCGCCTTTATTTTGCCGGTTCGTGCATATATTTTTTTTTTTTTTTCCGTATAAATAAAAACTGGGGGTCGTTATTTTATTGTCCCTGTAATGATTGCAGGCACTTACGAACCGTATAAGCTTATTTTACGAAAGGCGTATACGTATGCGCGTTAATGCGTCGCTGTAAATTGTTATTACTTTATTCCTGATGCAGAGTCTCCGTTTAATACCATTAGTTTATTGTTGGAAGTATAATAATAATAGATGCTGTTTTTTATTGTATGTATGTATCCTTTAACGTTGAATATTATACAGTTACAGGAGATTATATACCCACTTGTGGGAAATATTGCCGATTTTCTTGTTTTAATCTTTCAAACGGAGAGTTTTGCATGAGGATGAAGGATGTACTCGTAGGCTATTTTTTTTTTTTTTTTTTTTCATTTGCCAAGGAAAACCTACTTGTAAAACTATCGTGCGGCATATAGACAGGTACCTCAAAAACGTTGGCAGCTCGCGTGCTCGCGTATTGTCGGATAAATAATTTATCCTCCCTCTATGCCGCCTTGGCGCATAAATATATAACGTACAGAGGGGCGCAGAGGAGGAGGTGGCGTCATACGTGTGCAGCGAGTGGAGGACGTCACTCTAGGCCCATCGCGTTCGCTGCATGAAACATGAGAGCGACGCGTTTTCGTTACATATATTCATCTCTCTTTTCTATCTCCCACGTGTAGCCTCATCTCTCTCTCTCTTTGCTACCGAGCGCGTATGTATCGATTATCTGCCGATATTCACTTTTTCTTGCTCTCGAGTCCTCTGTGCCCTCCCGCATGTATATTTCAGAACGGCGAGACTCTTTGTGTCTGCGGACCTTTTTTGCAATGCTTATAGCGCGCGATGATGATGCTCCGCGTTGTATATGTGTGTAGTATACGTGCATGGGCCGGTGTGGTTTATTACCGATTCCGAGGGAAAAGAGAATACGTGAAGACGTCGAGATGCCCAGGGATGAGTATTTGCATGTGAGTTTCCGGAGGTATCGGATAAACAACCTTTTTGCCTTGTGTAGCGTATTTTTTTTTAATTGCAAAAAAATCAAGTATGAATATTAATAATCGAGGGTCCTTATTTTTGGAAAATACCTTCGGCTTTGACGGTGATCTCTATATTGCTTTCTTTTTTATTTTTTACGCCCCAAACCAATTTTTTTCCGATTTGCCATTCAGTCCATATCTAATACTAAAGTCCCGTGACGCCTTTGACTTTCATCTCGTTTGTAAAAAAAAAGAGTCCACGCGGTCAGTCACGTCTTTCAATTTGACAAACCTCAAAGCCCTACTCGATCCGCATATCTACGCGCACAAACCAGCATACACGTCGGAGATTCATACGATCCGGAGATGAAAAAACCAGATAGAAAACTCTTGTCTCGTGGGACACTTTGTACATCAGGTTCGGGTGCGAATTAACATAAGAATCTTTCGACAAGATTGATTATTTTACGGAATTTATTAACTTGATACGATGAATATTTCATATAGATATCGGGGATATTCCCCGAGTTTTACAGTTACTTTTGTTAACCAGATGATGCGCATCTTTGGAGGAAAGGTTTCATTGAATGGTTCATCAATAGGTGTATTTTTAACTATAATATCGGAAAAAATCATCTTTTACGTTGATTTTTTGAAAATTGCAAAGACCGTATAGATATATCAGCGAAATGAATAAAAATAGACTATATGGATTTATGTACCACCCATATACGCGTATACGCATGAAAGCGTAAAATATGTGGGAAGAAGGAGTAGATAGATATATGAGCTACACCATCTCCGTATAGAACATTCAATAACGTCTCTACATATATTTAGTGAAGGAATAAGTCTTATCTGCCACGTGTGTATACTTACGAATATATACGTATATGCGGATCCATCGTACCGTGACCACTTTTTCCATCGAGTATAAGTATAATCTCCTCGGGTGAGTCGATGCGAATCTGAATATACGCCTACGACGACGCGAGCAAACACGCGTCCGTAAATGTTGTACACATCTGAAACCAAAAGCCTGACGTACGTAGGCGCGTCTCTCTGTATATAGAGTAACATGTAGTTTTTTTTTCCCCAAGACATCGTAAATTCACGATGGCACTTGCTCGAAAAAATAGAAATTTAAGGTATATACAACCCATTGAAGTTGCGAAAAAAATGCAAGCGATGCAGTGCCATTTAGCCAAATCGTGCATCGGCTGCGCACTGCTGCTACCATTTAGTCTATCTTTTACAACCCCTTATACGCATCATCGTAAGCTAAACCACAAACTTTTTGAATTTTTCTTCATACCGTGCTGTGGAAGAAATAAACTTTTATTACACGCTCTCAAGACGGATCGCTCTGATTTTTCATTCGATTTCCACGGCTGGCACGCGTCCAGGTGTATAGCTGAGAAAAATTCGATCAAATGAATATCGGTGTTTAAAGCTATAGTCACTTGTAGCGTGGCAAATCAAATTTCACATTCTCGATAGCTATAATTTGTATAACTTGAAAAAAATAGTTGACATAACGTACACTTTTATACGTGGTCCAAAGAGACGAGCGTAGAAGAGAGCTACGACGTCGCGCATGTGGCACCGTATGCTGGTGAAACCTACGAGCGTTTACGGGACTCCATAAATAGCTGATGGACGCAGAGAGAGAGAGAGGAGATACAATAAAATCGGACGCGATCGTATTCACACATATGTATGTTATTTACGTAGCATAGCGAGGTTGAAAAAAAAAAAACAACAACAATAATAATAATAATAATAATGACCACTTATGGGCGCTAAACACGTTCCTCGCGTGGGAGTCGAAAGGTAAAGGGATATAATGCACACACGCGTCGATGTGTTCGGCGAAGAGTTGTCGCGTTAATTAAGAAATTGATTGCCCCGGGAAGCAATTTGTTTCCGCGTAATTGGCCGTACACCGCGTGGTATACCGATCCTCTGTCTTCCTTCTCAAGTCGATCGTTGACGCGACTGCAGCTATCTCTCCTTCTCTCTCGGGCATAAATTATTGCTCGCCCGGTACGCGTGTGCAAGTACACGTTTTATGTTTATGCAAGCGTTACACGGTGCCTGTGACATATCCTCTTTGCCGAGGAACGATTTTTCCCGTCTCTCTCGAGTGCAAAAGCCCCAGTGTGTCGGGCGTATAAATCTCGCGATATCTCGCGTGTATAGAGCCGAGGAAATATATACGAATGGATCACCAAATTTCGCCGATTAGCCGAAAGAGCCATCACTCAACGGGGCCCCGACGACTCCTTACCCACGTTTTTTTTTTTTTTTTTTTCGCGAATTGAAATCTAAAGTATCTCGGCACGTTCCATCAGCCGATAGCCGTAATTGTAAAACGATGAAAAACTATCCCAATTGGGACATGTACAGTCCCATCACCAAAATCAACCGATATGTGGATGGTGCGAGCACGCAATAAACGTTATTAACAAATTCACCTCTGTATTGATGTTCCCTACCATCATCGAGAAAAAAAATTAATCGAACCTCCCTAGAAATTACGCAGGTGTACATCACATGTATATGTATGTACCTATACTCCAGAAAGGAAGCCCTGGGCGCGAGTGTCTGGAATCGTTTCCGTGACGGAGGCGAATACAACGATGTTGGAGGTTAGTGCCACTCTCATTAGCCCCCGTACATATATTGCATATACGCGTGTATATCCATACATACATACGCGAAGGGAAAAGGGAAGGAAAGAGGGGTCGGAGCAGAGAGAGCACTTGCGGATGCGTGGGTGTGAGAACTTTGGTATACGCGTGTATAATACACATGCATGCATGTATGGACAAGGTGTAGGTATAATATAGGTGGAGCGACACCTTCCAAAGTCGGCGATCGCGCCGATTTGATAAGAGATAAAGGGGACTCGGCCGGACGCTTGCTCGCACGCCCTTGCCACGGGGATAATTTCCACGTGGGTTATTGAATATTTTAATATCAATCGGCCCGCATGAATATATTCCTCGTGAATCCCGAGGAAGCGCTAACCGAGACCCGACGCTGTTATACCTGTGTAATTTTTTTTTTAATTTCATATCCTCCCCTCCCCCCTCCACCAACTCTCTACGCCGGAAATGCAAAGGGTACAAGGGTTTTGGATCCGAGTGCGTATACGTATACTCTGGATGTTTTTTTTTTTGTGATTGACGACGCGTCCGCGGCGTGATGATAAATGAATCAAGGGTCTCGGCTTCCCGACTGTGTAAGTACTCGCTCGAACAATTGCTTCATTTGCATAAATTACACCGGCCCGATTTGACTACAATACAACACTTGGCTCCGAATACAATCACCGCGATCTTTACGGTATACGCGAGGCTGGTGTGTTTATTAAACGAAGCCCCCGTCGGCTCTTTATATATGCAACTGTACGGGGTACGTCTTCGCAAAAGTTTGCGTGAATTGCAGGGTTTGGGATTTATGATTTTTTTCTTTTTTTTTTCTTTTCGGAAATAATTTCGAGAGGGGACGAAAAATCTCTTTCTCACGTACGTAACGCCACTCGCTTGGTCGAGTACAGGGATGATTTGTCCGAACCGAGTGGACCCTTCTATTTGCCTTTGGGAGCCTCTTTTTCCGCCCCTTCTTTTAATGCCGCTGCTGGTCCATTGTCGTCGTCGCATGTAAACATCCGAAAGAAGAAAAGGATGCCGGTCTCAAAGTAAGAGTGGGCCGATGCTCGAGTCTACGTATTCCGCAGGGTGGCTCCCAATCAAAAGTTGAAATAAAGAAAAAAAAAAAAAAAGAAAAAGGTTTTGTCGAAATACAGCAACAAAACGAAATACCTACTCTCGGTCGATTAACCGAGCGCGTAACGCGTTACGGGAATCCTGGCTCTATAGCAACCCCATCGTGTATATTATTTTATACATATACACACACCAAAGGAGGGTGAACGTGTCGGTCGCAGGTGTGTGACGCGAGTATACACACACACACACACACACACACACACACATTATACACCCGTGGCTGGCTACGGAAGATAGGCCCTCTAAGTGTTTTCCGACACGCTATTTTTGAATTACGGGCCGCTCCGTCGCACACACCAGCCCCCGTCGTCTTCTTCTGGCTCCTCGTACGAGGTACCTATACATGTATGTATGATACACGCACATATATATATATAAGAACACGCATTTGCCCGGCGTTTTCGGCGCGCCACGATGATTTAGACTTTCAGCGAAATTAGCTTTACAAATTTCCGAGGGCCCTCGCGGTAATTACCCAAGGAGAGCGCGGTGGCGCGATCGGCCTTAATTTACCTAATGCGCGTCCCCTCTCTATACATCTCCCACCCCGTATCTCTCTTCTTCTTTGTTTCACTTGCGACTACTGTTGTATACAGCAGTCTGATAGATACGTATACGCATTATGCAGGATAACTATCGCCATATATACGGCGAGGGTGGGAGCATATTTTTTCATTTCGTCCTTTCCCCCCCTGTATAGGTAATGACACCCGCAATAGAAATAACTGCTCGTTGAATATTTCATTTCGTTGTACGTGTAAGTACGGGGGCCACGAACTTCCCGAAACGTGAAAATTGTTTCTGCGTGCGTCATTACGGGTGTACTTTAAAGTATGTTGGGTCTACGGGTGTTTTTTTTTTTTTTTTTTTTTTTTTCGGGCCAAATTAATGTCGATTGCTATCGCTGTGACGTTAGTGGCGCCTAATTCGTTCCTGATGGCTTATCTGCGAGTATCGGCTGGTACATTAAAATACACGCTCATCTAGACTTTGAAAAAAAAACTTACGTTACGTTCTAATGGACGTGTAATTTCGTTAAGAATACACCTCATTCTCATATACATATACAAATATGTGATCCAAGCAAAAGTCGATATAAAGTCCGTTGTCTTCGGCACTTGGCCTGCAAAACCCATAATTCATAGGGGATGAATTATATTATCTGCCGAAAAAGTGCGAAAAAAAAACAAAAAAAAATTAATTGCCATTCAAACACAAAGCCGGTGGTGAGGGGGGATAACAATTAAATTACAATGTCTCTCTCGCCGTATATGATTAGCCCTGTACACGCACGCACTTTCATGGCGGAGAAGAAAGAGAAAGACAATCGTCCATTTTTTTCAAAATAAAGCCGCACAAGTGCCAAAACAATGCATCAACAAAGCGCGAGTTGGGCGTGACGCGGAAGAAGATCCGTGGTGGAATACAATTCCGTGTGGGTATATATTCCACTATATAGGAACGAGAGGAGGACGCTCATTCTTTTCCATCTCATTTTTTTTTTTTTCGGCCATAATGTAAGTATTTTTCAACCAAAGATGCGACGGTTCATTGGGGCGTTGATTAAATGAAATGTCACGCCGCTGCGAAGGTGTTATTTCTCTACAGAGTTAATTTTTACAAAGTGTACTTGGAAAACCTGGAGATTGCCGAGGTGAGCTGGAGATACCTACTTTTCAATTAGCCATCGAGTCGCTTTATCTGCGTGGCAAACGGCTTAGCCTACTTTTCTCGGACACCGAGGCTTTTTCTGTCTCCGTCGGGCATCTACGTCCCGCGTCAACTATACCTCGGCGGTGCGATCGATCTCACCCCGGCGATCCGTTTCTCGGTCGGAGGGACAGAGGAAAATACACAGTCCCGGCAAATTGCAGCTTCTCGGCCGTCGCGAGGTGCACGAAAAAAAAAAAACGAGCAGACAGAGCCCCCATCAACTACTCCCTTCCTCTGCTCCTCGGTAATTATACGTTTCTCGCGGAGAGTACAAAAATCGCACGTATACAGCACCAGGAGCTATAGGGAATCCTTTTTTTTTTTTTTCGCTGTACCTAGAGTCCCTACTTTGGTATCGAGATTCAATTGTATACTGCAGGAGAAGGAGGGCACTTTTTCTAGCTAAAATAGACCGTGTACCCGCAATATACTGCAATAACAAAAAAAAAAAAAAACGAAAAATCGAGGTCGCTCGCCCATTGTACCCCTTACATATGTGTACTATATATTTGCGATGCACTCCCGTGATTTTACTTTCGTGTACCTGCACGTAATGTGTAAGTTTCGTAAGACACGTCGTGTATTGTTGTGTCGTATACCCCAAGTATGACAATACGAGTTTTGTGCTCGAAATCAATTGTGATGGCGTTTCGAGGAATTCAGGCCAGGTCTCGAGCTGTTGGCTCTCAAGAAGACCGTCCGCATGTTCGGTTGTATAGGTACACAACCAGAGGAGAGCTCATCACTTCCTTGACCTCAAATCTTTCGGGACGTACTCGATCTCCTCTTTTTTTATTCATGTACATGTATACTATATATACGCATACGTCGAGTTGTGCTAATAAACCACACGACGGTGATGTATACGTATATAGAAAACAACAGGAGAAATATTCGTGCACTGCAGCAGTTGTGTAACATCGAGAAGAGAAAAAAACGGACACCGTCGAGAGGAATATATTTTTCACGCACGAGTACATAATGTGTACTATTACGTATAGACAGAGAGAGATGATGGGTGTATATATATATATACAGTTGACGTATATAGGAAAAAGGCATGGACGTGGGAAAGCTAGGGAGGAGTCGAAGGATGTAGTACGTAGGTGCAGAAAATAGTACAGCAGAAGGAGGAGGGTCGTTAATTGAAGTGCCATTCGTTAGATTGCCGTTAATTATCGATGTGTGTAACCTCAGCGACGCATCGCGAAAATAGGAGCGTATACGTGTGTATCGTCGGGTAATTGAATCCACAGCCGCTGGCGGATAAGATAAGCTCCGGTCGATGTTCGCGTAATTATACCCACGGCGGGCGTGTATACACATCATGTGCTTTGACTTGCTTAAATCGACCGATTTTTTTTTTTTTTTTTTTTCTTTTACTTTCCGCTTCGTTCGATCGGAGCTACATAATATCGAAGATCGGTAATATTGACGAGCAGATTCACGGCTTTTTCTCCGCGTTCAAACGCCCCCATCCCTCTGTACATCCATCGATATACGCGAGTTTTAATCGCGGGACGCATCATTTTTTTTTTTTCGTTTTACCACTTAGCACACGCGTACATGTACACAAAATAATCGAGTTGATTTCCGATGCAGCGAGTAAACATCGGATGGAAAAACAATAAAAGCACAGAACCTCTTTGGCGAGGATGTTTGAATTGAAATTTCTCTCTTTGGCCATATGCTCCGGTTCCCTCGTCGCTTCGGCTAATCGATACTGCATCGTGTGGTGAAAAAGGGTGTGTGTGTGTGAGCATAGCTCGGTATACGCGTCGCGACTGTTGGGTGTCCCCGCGACGTTTTTGAAGTGTCTCTCGAGGCGACGCTGTTATTTTTGCCTCTTTTGTCCTTCCGTCGCGCCGTACGTGGTAAAGGTTTTTGAACGAGTTTCTCCTTTTTTTTTTTTTTTTAATACTCTCGAGGAGGAGCATTCAGACGCGCAGCGGTGCATTGGTGACATATTTTTGGGGACAATGAAAAAAAAAGTGAACGGCCCATTGTTCATTACATACTATTGCATATAGTGCAATCGATGAAACTAAAATAAAAAATAAAAAAAGTATGTATTCATAACTTGTTGAGACGGACGACTTTTCAAGGGGATCAGACTATGCGTGTGGGTAGATTGTATATACCTACTAGTAACAAAACGACTCCGCTCTAACGGATTGTTTATTGGCCATATGTCACGTGATTTTATTTTATCTATACGCAACCCATAACTGCATTATTGCTATGTCCACGACAATGGCTGTTTGCCTTCCATTGTCGTCGTGTACATGTATATGTAACAACATGTAATGTTACGACTAAATTAGCACTCGTGTTCAACATAAATCATAACGAGCGCGTGATTACACACAGTTATTATATTTTCTGATGATACTGTACGGAGTTATATTGTAAATTTGTTGCTCGTGTTAATTACTAATCATCATCTCGTCTTTGGCTCTTGGAGTATAGGTAACTAACTTTATTGATTTCACGATCGGTCGGTTGACTTGCTCGCGATTCAATTAAACCTCGTGGATGGGAAAGCTGCGTTTTATACCACCGATACTTTTTGTAAGGCTCCAATTGGTGCAATAACCCTGTTCACATAAAAGAAAGGAAAAGCCCACATCGTTAACGCCAGGCCGATCAAGAGCACATATCAAATCTCGATTCTCCCCGAGAGCGACTTTATTGTGTCCTCATTGAAATACAAAGCCACCAAAAGTAACGCGCGCGCGTGTCAGATCCATGTACACCCACTCGAGTGAGACACTCGTAAATGCATCGTATACATAATACACGCCTCTATATATCGACGCGGCGCGAAATAACGATGCGCCCAGCTGTTGCAAGCCGAAATCTGTCCCCACAAGCTCTATCTTTCTCTCCGTAAAAGCAAGCCCATGGCCTCTTGAGCGAAGAGAATAATAATAATAATAATCATAATTTGCATGCAACTCAACTCCGCGCGTCCGATCGTACATTTACATTATATACATACTATATACGCATATTATATGCAGCAACGGTGCGGGAGTAAAACACATCACGGTGCACGCGCTCTCTAGTGTGTCACGTGGCACGCGTGGAATGCGAGTGCATTCGTCGCTCGATGTATATATTATATGTGCTTGCCAGAAGCGTCCGTACGTGACCGCGCGTTTGATTTCTTTTTTATCTTTTTTTTTTTTTTTTTTTTTTTTTTTTTTTTTTTTTTATTGCTTAGCCACGCGTGTGAGGCAAAGGCTCGTTGTGTGATTGTTTTTTCTCTCTTTCGTTGCGTGCACTCGATTATTTTTAGCAAACTTGGGTAACAAAAGAACGAGGAGTGGGAGACTTTTTTTTTAAATTTATCTTCAATGATCTTATTTCATAAATGCAATGATTTGTTTTTTTTTTCTGTTGCAGGTACGTATTTTCCCTGCCTTCCAAGATACGAGACACACGTCTTTGGTATGATGGGCAATCTCGTTATTTAAATACAATTTTGTATTCCATAAAAATAGCGTGTAGTTAATTTTTAAAAGAATGTCCCGACGCAAAGTAGCAACGAAAAGCGTGGGCCGAGTCGGAGGCAACAACCCAATAATTTTGCTTGCGTCGGGCAGTTACAAAAAATTAGCGTGTGCATCTCAATCACGAGCCCCTCGCTGGGACGTAAAAGTTTTTCAGCCCACCAGAGAGGCCTTCATGAATAATACGTCGCGTGTCGGAGAAGAAGGACAATGGTAACGGGGCGCGCAAAGTTACATTTTAAAAGACTCGGGAGCGGATCGTGGGCGCAATATTTCATCGATCGTCTTGACGTATTTGCGCGGAGACGAGGAAAAAAAAGAGGATGGAGACACATAAAAAAAAAAAAAAAAAAAAAGATCACATGCATGCGTAAGCGTTATAGGTATATTACGATGCCTAAAGTCGCGGCCGAGGCTCGTTTATCGTTTGACGGGCGTGTATAAAAGAAATTCACGGCGACAAATTGCTTTATCTCCACCGACGATACATTCGCGCGGCTCGTAATATGCGCGTTGGTGAAGGAAGAGAGGATACATGTAGGAAAGGAGCGGGAGAAAAAAAAATTGGAAGATGTAAAGTCGGATTTTGTAGGCTCCGAAACGTAATGGTGCTCCTACCCGGTCTTTTTTATTTTTATTTTTTTTTTATTTATTCCTTCGCCTTTTTTTTTAACACCCGCACTAGCAGATGGTCCGTTTCGCGCAATAAATTCAATTTTTTATTACCCTTTAAACTCTACTTTTTTTTGTGAAAGCAGAGGGGTGGGAGAGCTTTTTCAGACATGTGGCGAATAATAATAACTTGTTGGTTTTCTTTTGCAAATTTTTTTATGCTTACGCTTGTATTTTTTAAACTTTTAAAAATGCCAAAAGGTTACCAGATATATACATGGACAATCATGAGTCTGGAAAAATTTATCTCAAATCATTGAGAAAATCAACCATTTTTTTTGTGGTAATCAATCATTTTGTCACTTAAGTGATGAATGCCGCACTCAATCATTTTTTTTTTTTTTTTGTTGCTTCTTTTTAATAAATTTTATTATAAGTAAAGCAAATATTTTTCCTTTTTGCTTATAATTTGCTTCTTTTCATTCATTCAGCGATTTTTCGATGGAACATTTATTGACCTTTTTTGTTTTCACTCCAAGACACATGATACGCGATAATGACTCATAAGGTGTCTCTTAAAACTGTATTCTCAAATCGAAGAACATCCCTTTGTCATTTACACTTGACGAGACTTGTAAATTTTTGTATTTTCACACCGCAAGCTGGCACCTATGCGGCGAATACTCAATAATTGCATCGGAAAATCGTAAAATCTCAATGCTGTTGTCGAAACGACAAGCCAAGGCCATTCATTTGTCTCTTCACTTCCCATGTACAGCCGTGCAAATTCTGTTAAAAAAAAAAAAAAAAAAAAACTTCACCTGACGACGCAATTTGTTCCAAATCTGATCCAAAAGCCCGCAAGCACCAGCGTCCACTCTGAAACGACACCGCGTAAAACCCTTATCTCCCCCCCCCCCCGCATCGACGCCATATATGACATAAACCTCCGCCAAAAAAAAATAAAGTACATCTGTCCCTCCACCCGTTAAAATCCTTATCTCGGCCCCCACGCGTTTATTTTCACGCGAAACCCACCAAAATCCCAGTGCGAAACAATGTTCTCCCTCACCTTTACGAGCGTGTATCCTTCCGTCCGAGAACCACCTATTTTTTTTTTGCAACCACACAACTGCCCTCCGTATGGGTTCAAAAAATTCACACCGCACGGCAGTTTGAGACGCCTCGGCATTTGCCGCCCCATAAATTCGCGTGCCCCTTTTTTTTCCCCTCCACACACACAACCCCGCAAACTTTCCCCAAAGAGAAGTCACTCTTGCGAGCTGCATACATATAGCTGTATCCTTCATATAATGTATACTACATGCATAACGCGTAAGCCGTAGCTGCTGCGGTCCTCGTCCTTTCCAACCGTGAAAATACTCTCTCGGTCTGTATCTGCAGCGTGGCGTTGATGGGCGCCCGGCGATGTTTCATATTTTCAAGGGTTCTTAGAGAGCTCTGCCTCCCTCCCTGCGCCACTTCAGCCTCTTCGTACTATAAAACATGTACCTATACATACATGCACGTCGTCCCTTTTGAGTTTCGAGGACTATATACATATATTTGCGTGGCACTTTTTTCACTCTCCCTCTTTAAAGTCTCCTTCGTCGTGCGTGGCTCCTTTTTTTTTTTTTTTTTTTTTTTTCCATTGCTAATTCCCTGCCTGCGATTGAAAATCTCCGTCTCTCCTCCCCCCGTCGGAGCTACACACAAAAAGAGAGGAGCAAAAGAGCCGAATAATGTATACATATTTTTACGCGCGTGAATGGAAAACTTTTTTTCTTCTTCTTTATACTTACTCCCTCGCAGCTTTTCAACGGTACATCGCAATACATCATTTCGTTTCCCCACATCGGTGAAATACCTTCGCAAACGCGCGCACGCTTAGCCGCGCTCCGACCATTAAATTTACAATCGAATGGGCGCTACTTTAATCAAAGAGGGAGAGAGAGAGAGTGACTGCACGCGTGGCGTACATAACGCGTTCCCGATCGGCTGATTACAGTCCCCGGCGCTCGATCTAATCAATCTCGTCCGCGATTCAAATTCAGATTGTACGGACCCGCGCGCGCCGGAGACGCCAGCCAAAAGAGAAAAAGCTTTCCGCAAACCGTAAGACTCGATATATATACCTACGTCTATATTCCAAGCATGAACTCGATATTTCGTTGGGTGTGTATAGGTATACATATATATGCATGGGGGAGAGAGAGAGAGAGAGAGAGATAGCAGTCATTACTTGGGGAGTGTAGCAGAGTCTGGCGTATATATATATATATAGTGCCAGGCGAGGGAGGAGATATACAGGGGGGGGGTGGATGCTGGAGCCACTTGAGCGCTTCCTCGCCCCCGGGGCAGCTAAACCCCCCCCCCCCCCCCGTACGTATGTGTGTGGACGAGGGTTGACTATGTGCACGTGTATTGCTCAAGAGAGAAGGGATCGGTTAGCTGTATACGAGGAAGATGAAGGAGAAGTGCCAAGCTCGAATTAACGGGAGGGTGAGGGTGACACTTGGTATCGAAAATTACGAAAAAAGTAAAAGAAGCGAGGAATCAACGTGCCCCTTCGTAACCTCCGTATAGATGTGGTGGTATAGTGCGCGAAAAAAAACAGGTGTATTTTTCTCGTCTCGGGGACAAAGTTCAAGTCAGCAGCCGTGCACAGTTTGCAGTATATATATCTACGCTTTGCCCATTGTTTTTGCATCGGGGAAAATTGGATTGTTCCTCCGTTTTGTGTTTGCGGAGGATATTTGAATAAATACATATACGTTTCGCGTACACACGTATAGCTCCAGGGTGTTCGGCACGCGCGCGTCTACATATTATACCGTATTGATTTTACGCGTGTGGTTTTTGTTGTCGAAATGAAAGGTGAAATCACGAGTCCGCTCCACGAGGTTTTTCTCTCTGTTTTACTTGCGAGCGGTTCGGCAATACACGTGTGGGATGTGTACAGAATTGCGCGGAAGAATAATCATACTGGGGGTCTCGCGCTGCTTGTGTGGACGATTCAAATTGATTCATTGCCGAGGGTATTTTTCTCGTTACCGTAAACAGCGCCTTTTTTTTTTTCTTTTAATTTATACGAGTGTAACCATCAACCCTGGAGAGCGGGGGGGCACGGAGAGATGTACATCTCCTGGAAACACGAAAACTAAAAAAAAGTGGCACAGTATTTATGCCGGCAACGCAGCGCGAATGATAAAAATGAGGGGAGAAATTAAATTTCAAGTTGAAATTCCCGCGTTTGCTCGACGTCTGCTGATGTTTGGATTCGTCGTTTGTTTTTTTCACTTGGATTTTTAATCAACGCTTTTCACGTGGCTATATATATATACCAAACTGTCGACCTTTAATTAACAAATCGAGCTGGGCACAATGCACATAATATACAATATGTACGTCATATGTGGCTGTGCATAATACATACACAGTTGCGGTACAAGGACCCGAAACGGTGCTTCGAGCGGAGCTATTATTACTCCAAATAAGTAATGATCCCCAAAATGATTGATCGGTTTTTAAATTCCATAATAAAATTTAGGAGCAGAAGGGAGGGGGGTGAGTCGAAACACACATGCCGAGCTCCGCTCGAACAGTTTCATTGTTCACCGTATCCTCGACGTATGCCTCGGTAATGATACATCCATGGGTATATATATATACTTTTATAACATTACACCGAGGCTGACACCCCAACTATCGATCACAATTAAAACTAAATCAGACGCGCGATTGATTCTTTTTTTTTTTGACTCTGGGAGCGAAAGATGAGATCCATGGAGTTGATTTTTTTGTTCACCTGTACACGTTTCGAGAGGAAAAAATAAAAGTCCCTCGCTCTCTCGTTGCAGCGAAAAGAAAAAAAAGTCCCCGTGTGGCCAATTTTTCGTCGAGTCAGACCAAATTCACAAATCACGAGTCTCATCGTCGCGCATTCCCGTGCACATATATATATACATCCAACGGAGTAAGAAAAAAAAGCACGCAGTGGTACAAAATGTAAGCGTTCGCGTCGTAAAAATATATGTGTGAGGCAACGCTCGTGTGACTGGGCACAAAAATGGCCACCAAAGAAATCGAGTGTACACACGTATACGTATACACCTACAAAAGGTACCTCCACATATATAAGCCAAGGCTCTCGGTTTTAATAAAATATATACGTTTCCGCGCTCAGCGGGGGGTAGGTGGTGGTGGCTCGTTGGTTGCTCCTCGATTCGAGAACTGGGGATGATGGTACAGGGGGACACGTCCGATGCTTTCTCACGAACGTTTATATATCACACGCGCACCCAAAGGCACGTGCGCGTGTGTATGTGTGTATCGTTTTTGCGCCCGAGACCTATACACCCGCTGGGCTGACTCTCGAGACCAGGGACCTAAATGAAGAAATAACGCCGGTGAGCTGCTGCGAGTATATACGGTGCATCGCTACTCTCTCTCTCTCTCTGGAGATTAAGTGGTTTTCTTCTCCTCTCACCCTCCTTTTCCTCTGCAGATCTCTCTCTCTCTCTCTGGTTTTCGTTTCCACTAGCTCGGGCTCAGCATCAGCGCTTCGTGTTAATTCCGTTCTTGTTCCATTGTAGTGGCTGGTTAAATTTTTTGCTCCGATGTTTGCATGGGGTACCATTGAATCGTGAAGGTAATTTTTCCATCCGAAGCCCTTTGGGGCTTCTTTCAACGTCTCATCTGCAACGATAGAAAATCTTCGGGGCTGGCTCGCGTGGAGTAAAAATAAATTTGCCAAAACTTACCGTGCTCGTGACGCATGTACATAATATACACGTACGCGTAGAGTTAGCTCGATAAGCGCACGCTCGATCGAGTCCCACTGGTCCAGAAAGCCTTTCGTGTATGTGTCTCGCCCAGTGACGGCGGAAGAAACTGATCTCTCCCCCCTTTTCGATGCTGTATTTACTTGCCACCCGATGATTTATCTGCTTTTGTTCGCGTGCGTGTCAAATTAGTTTGATGCCCCTGCGATTATACACACCTTGTCGAGTACTGTAGAGCCTTCGAAGCCTTCGTCCTCGGATCATTACTCACTAAATAAGGTTTTTTGAAAAAAAAAGAAAAAAAAGAAAACAATGGAAAGAAGCAAAATTAAATTCAACAAAGGCTTATCATTTTATAGCCACAACTTCAAGACCCGAAAGTTTTCTCGTAAAAACCTAAGCCACCCCGGTAAGAGCCAGCAAATTCCGAATAATTGAAAGCAAGAAGGTAGCAGCTTCCTCTCTGTTGTGCTTACACGCGTGCAACGTCACAGACTACACGAGTTAACGATCGATCGCGCGGAAAACGCATTTTCCGTCCAATTAAGCACAGTCAGCCAGCTAACCGAGCGTACATCCCACCATCCCTCCGAGGCATCGAAAAATTGTATTCGTAAGTGAAGCTTCTGCCCCTCGGAGCATCGTTACAAGCGGAAAAGCATCAGCAGAAGCTTCACAAACGCCGCGTTATGGTAATTAAGTGCGCGCACCCTCCCGTGCACTGGTATATAGATCACCCATCGGCTCTCTCTCTAATCGTGACCGAGCACCACCACGTACATCAACGCGCACACTTGCGCGTGAAATATTATAAAAATGGTCGACCGCGACCTTTCCTCGACCGCCAATGTTCTCTCGTTAATGGGCCTTTACGTGTACTCTAAAGTATAACAATTAAGCCAATGATGGAGCCGCAGTGACGTGGATCGCGCGGTTGTTGCGGCCGGCGCCACCACCACACAGCGTGTGCCCATTGATTTTGCGAATCGGTTCCCTGTGCCGCAGGGGTGATGATGAACTTGCGATTATGGTACACGTATACACAAGCTCGCCCCTTTGATCGATGACCCTCGTCCTCGCGAATGATGCGGCAAAACAGGACCCCGTTTCTTACGTGATTTTTTTTTTGTTTTTGATGCTTTGTACTAAAGAGCAATTTGTCGTTTCAATCTTCTCGGCGCGTACATGGTAGAATTTGTTGTTTTTTTTCCTATTTCATCCAACACATGTTTATCAATTAAAATTGTTTGCTCTCCTTAAACTATATGGTGTTTATGTCGTTTGAGTGGGGGTTTTTTTTTTTTTTTTTTTTTTTTTTNAGCAAGTTTGACGACCTCCTATGAATTATCATTTCTTCTGCTGGTGCACGGATTAAAAAATAAATGAAGCTTAACTTTTTTTTTTTTTTTTTTTTACGTTTGTTTGATTATCGTCGTTGCATGAAAAGCTACTCCATTTATAGGTTGTCAATATCATACGAGTGGTAGATACGATGAGTCGCAGGTTTTGATGTTGGCTCAGTTCAGCGGAACGAGGGCCTCTCGAAATCAAGTAGATACACACACCCACACTTCGATTCGAGTCTTTGGTGTCTCTCGTACCGTCATTATATGAGCAGAGCGTTGTCGTGTATGACCCAATGATAGTAAAGTGCTTTTCCCAATCACAACTACGAAAACTTTTAAAAAATCATTCATTTGAATTTTCATACCAAACAATATATTACTTATATCTTTACATACGATGCACCATCAGTTGGTTCATGTCCTAGTCAGAGATATGAGACACTCGACGATATATTATAGTATTAAAAACGATGATCTCTATGTGAGTCGTTATTGTTTTTTTATTTGCCTAAGTTTTTCCATACACCGACAATAAGGGCATGCCATATAAATAGGTCCACGTTTCGATGTGGGACACAAATGATTTATTTTTTACCCGCGTGTGTCCGTGTCATTGCTCGAAAAATATGATTGTTTCTTTGCCACACTCGATCCTTGTGTGACTCGTACATCCGCACATTTATTATCACCCTCCCCTGCCCGACTTTCACCCCATCGCACTTTCCCTCTCCTTTTTTTTTTTACTTATCATTTAAAGTTGTTATCGTCAGACATGCACACACGTCGCTGACGACGGCGATGAAGGGCACACACTCACCAAGAGAGATAAATGTAAGCCCAGTGGGCGGAACGCTGGGACAGAGGAGGAATAAGCTCACCCCCTTGCTTTCGCTCGATTTACCTGCAGCCACTGCTCGCTTCTCCTTCTTCTTCGTCTTCTCCCAAACTCTATCGGCCCCTATAAATACACACCACGCGTGTACACACTCTACCATAGATACCCCGCTTTCCCCTTGTTTTTCTTACTCAACCTTTTTTCTTTTGTTATCTCGCTCCAGAGCGCCTGCACACGCCCCCCCAAGCATCGGCCGTACACCCCCCCGAAATCAAACCCTATACACGCTCCTCCGAGATTTCATTGTACACCGCGGCGCATACGTGTTACGTATATATATTTATGCACGCGCATGACGCTGCTTTTCCGGCATCTCTTTTTTTTCCCTGGGGCGAATGATTTACACAAGTATACACAGAAAGTATAAGTTGATCGACTGCTCGGGGTGAGACAAGTACACGTATATCATTGGGTACAGTTGGGCGTTGGTATTGAATGAAAAATCAATCCGTTTGTACCGAGCAGATGAAAAATCACACTTGGGCCGAAAGTAATATCCGAGCCAAAGCCACGTACGAGACTCATAGGGTCGCATTCCTTGGTCCTCCCCGACGGTACATCACGGTAAACAACGTTGCGGCGCCCAAAAACGAGATAAGCGGGGGGGTGCACACGAGCGCAACTCCTAGCTCCCTCGTAAAGGCGTAGACAAAGGAGAAAAGCACGAGGCGGGTGAGAGGGATGAAACGGGGGAAAAAAAAAAACAGACGAGGAGGAGGACGACTGGCACGTCGGCAAACTCGATGAAATTGAGCGTGTCGAACGGATACGGGGAGGATCGGCGCACTCCATTTCCTCGCCCCGTGGCAAGCATCGTCACTCTACCCCCACCTGTACGTATGTGGATATGGAAAAGAGCGGGATGGACCGACGACGCCGGTGTTAATGAAACTTTTTAATCGCCTCCGGCCACTTTTCCTCGCTCCCTCTCTCTTCCATCCTTCCTTCCTTCCTGTGAGTGTCTGCACGTATACGTGGATGTACAGGTATGCGCGTCTATACATTATGTGCTCGCTCGTCACACGCGCGGGACGGGGGAAAAAAGGGAGGGTCGGAAAAACGGAGACGCGGCAAAAAGCTCGGCCACTCGCTCGACCGAACGCGTATATGTATGAGTTTTTTTTTTTTTTTGGTGTATACGTCATACGCGGAGCTTGAAATTAAAATAAAGTCAACGAGGGAGGCTAAAAGAGCGATACGAGCAAAGAAATGAAGGGTTAGCAGAGAGATAAAATTCAGAGTTGCGTGAAGCGCAATGTCGCTTGGTCCGGCTGTCGTTTGGGCAAAGGAGCTTGGGAGGGTTTTCAAGCCGCTGCTGTTGCCGGTGAACAAACCATGTAAACCTCCACGTGCTGTGGAAGCGGAGGACCATACCGATTTATGCACTAAAAACTGTAGTTTAAAAGATTTTTGCAAAATAGTCCATGTTAGTATTTATATGGAACCATCACTGGTGGCTTCATTTCACGTATCTTCCATCAACTTTAAATCCGGCAAAAACACTCGGAGCTCAATTTTCAAGGAAAACCTTAACCACCAGCACCACCGAGAGAATTTTACGAGAGTAAAAAAAAATAGAGTACACGATTCCGCTCGTGCGCGAAAAACCAAGGAGGAGGAGGAGGAGGGGGAGGAAGAGCCAGATTGCTCGCCCAGTCATTTCCGCTGGTGATGGCAGTAAAGACCAGCTGCCGCCGCGTATATAGCTGCGAAAAAAGCGCGGCAGCCACTTTCGCGTCTTGCAGTACTCGGAAAGTAAAATTAGAGAAGGGACGGGGAAAAAAAAAAGGACAAGCCGTTCCTTAAAAATTCTCGTTTCATTTGCGATGAGGTACGTGTACCTACTTTTTCGAGCGAATATTGTCACTGCACGCGATTGATGGACGGAAAACAAAGCCTTTGGTACCCAATTAATCACCATAACAATAAGTAGGCAAGTATAATTGATCAAAGCAGATCCCATTCGTTTTCTCGCAGTTAATCCCAAGGCGTATATAACAGACACTTTTAATTACAAAAATATACCCCGGACGTTGGGTTTGCGTGATGTTGCAACACCTACCGCAGAGACACAGTGATTCGACGGCCTCTTGTGTCCGTTACATCCACCACCAAGCCCGTCCCGAGCTCCGCGCTGTTGTTGCTGTGCCATCATCATCGTAATGCTCCCGCGTTTCTCTCGGTCTTCCTCTCTTTTTCATTTTTCATTGTTAGGCTGGAGCAGCTTATAAAAGTGTCCCGAGATAATATCTCCTTACTTCCAAGCACGTATACATATAGTCAAGAGTTAGCGGGAGGCTGGGGTAAAGAGGTTGGAAAATAATTAACTGCCTGCCAGTGGAAATTTAAGGACGTTTGTTTTACTTAAGGCGAGAGCAACCCTCCCCTCCTCCTCCTCCCTCGTAAAATGCACCAGCAGTAGCTCTTGTTAAAATCGGTATTAATTACTCGGGAGCTTAATTTTCATAATTTTTAAAACAAAACAAAAAGAGATGAACTTTTTTCTCTTTGTAGACGAAAAATTAGAACAATTAACGACCGTATATATATATATATATATATACTGCGCGCAATTTATCGATAGAAAAATCGTGATCGTTAATGAATTGATTGGTACTCCCTCGGGTGCTCGAGTTTCGAAAAATACCAGTCACAGTTATACCTTAGAAATGATGACAACGAAGCGCTGAAATGGAAGTCACTGCTATTATATAGCGAGCTCGTTAATATCAAGGAAGAAAAAATATGGGTGGGGAAGGGAAGGAAAATTTATATTATAGATAACGCGGACAATTTTCAACGATTAGCTCCAAGAGAAAAGTGCATCGTCCTTGTACGCATACGTAAAGTGTAAAAATCGCACACTTCTTCGTTCAAATTGCACCCGCGATTTAATCGTGACAAACCGCGAAAGGACAGTTTTTTTTTTTTTTTTTCAAGAACCCTTCCTTCCTCTCCGTCTGTGGCATAATCACGTGACTACAACTCCCCTCGAGCCATCAGCGAAATTAATTAAATCCTCGATTTTTTTTTTAATTTTTCTCCAGCTATATACATTGCGTGATTATAACGCCGAATCACAGTTTATACGTGCTCTCTCTAAATAACACTTGGCGGATATCCACTGTTCGTACAGTGAAACGTCCAATCCATCCAATATTCAGCGACCAAGAGAAGTAAAAAAAAAAAGAAAAAAAAAAAAAAAAAGTACAGCGGCACTTTCCCGACACTTAGGCTCGCATTTTTCTCCTCCACGTCGGTTCACGCACTTTTTGGCATTTTCCTTGCCACCCCCACAGCTCCGTCTTAAAAATACACATACACGTACCCCTTGTCTCCGTGCGAGCGAGCGTTGAATAATGCAAGGCCCCCGGCTGAAATAAATATGATAGGAATTTTGACAAACAGGCGAGGGCCTCTTTTTCGCCCTCCCCGTGCATATTTCACTAAAATACGTACATACATAACACACGGGACACCCCCTCGCCCTTCTCCTGCGGAGGATACGACAAATTTCCCGTGTGCCCGTGCAAAAAAAAAGAGAGGGGGGTGGGAGAGGAAGACAAAGACGATAGAGGCCCTGTGTATTATTTATCGGGAAACAAGGTCGGGCTCAGGTGTTGCGCGCGATTAAGTAGAGACGTCTGGGAGACACGCGGCTTCGTACACCTGAAAGCGGGGTATAGGATGGGCCGAGCTTAGTCTTCCTTAATTGAGTGCCGGGCTTTCTTTTCTCGGTGCCCGTTGGAACAGCTACGCCCGCGTATCAAGGGGCTTATGGAAATTCAATTGGAAGGGATATATTATACAATAATACTAGTGTATATACATATATATGCCTCTCTCGTAGTGGAGGAGGATTTCCTTGGGAGAAAGGCTTACGCCCCGTATTGAGGATTCGGGTTGTATTTGCGGTGTTTTCGTGTATCCGCGCGAGAGAGCAGTCGTTTCGTGGATTTTGGGGATGACGCGCGCCTAGGGGTGCTGCCTTTATACTATTCCTTCGAATGGGCTCTCGAGTTTGGTGTCGTCGGCTTCTTGCGATTCTCCTTTGATTTGACACTGTTGGTGGAATTTAACGCGCCGCGGTGACGAGGATTTCGTTGATTTTAATTGCTGCCGTTTAACATGAGACGCGTCGTTTGCTGAATGCGCTTGATAATCCAATACACTCGTTTGATTTGACTCACACTTTCTTCATACAAATTGGTTCATTTTTGTCGGTTTTTCGTCAAACGATAAAACTCGCACTTGAGAATAAGTTGGTAGGTACTCTGTTCAGTAATCGCAAGACTATTCTTTTTCCCCGAAAGCCTACACTTTTTGCACCAACTTGAGGAGCAGTGCCTGTGAAAAAGAGATTATATTTTTACTCTAAAAATATACTCTAGATCTCCGACCACACTCCCTGCTTGCGCAGCCTCGGCCCGATCAATGCGCGGAAAAAGGAGCCCCTCGAGCAAACGAGCGTCCAAAGAGAGTGCATATACAGAGCCTCGGCTGCAGTGTACGTGTTATATTATACATATACTTGTATATACCCGCGGCTAGCGTAGTATATACAATGTCAGCTCGTATATATATGTAAGGTGCTCGGCTATCGCTGCAGCCCCCGGACCAACTATTTATATGCAAATGCGGGGAACTGCCGAGCCGAGACTTTTGATCTCTCGTTGTCGGGTCGGAAAGGAGGGGAAAAATAAGGAGCACTCGGCCGGCTCTGATGGACTGATTCGCGCGACCTGGATCCCTTGATTTTCCTCCGATAGTCGAATCTTCGTTTCGGAGCATCTTTGCACCTTAACGATTATACACGTGTATTGCCTAGTGCAATATACGACGCACATCAGGTGCAAGAAGAAATTCCGAATAAGCCCCGAGAGGAGAGAGAGTGTATTACACGGGCAGGTGGTCCCGAGGACTGCGATATTTCAGGGGGGGTTTTTATTCCGGGGACGTGCGCCACACCACTTTTCTGTATTATAATAGGTAAATGTACGTCAAGTCGTCTAGAGCGCGCCGTACAGTACAACACGACCGTTGCGCACCACCAGCTCGCCTCCGCCAAAATCTTCCTCTAAAAGCTTCGAAATGCAGACGAGCACCGCGATCCCGAAAATCCAGAGATCGACAACGCGAGCGAGTGTTTACAATTCCTCGCGAGTTACTATCGTGTGTACGAGATTCCCTCCACGCGAGGAGGCCCCGAACCAACGCGTCCCGGCACGCGCGCGTTATTTTCGCAGGGCGCGCCCATCATATTGTACGGTGGGGCATTACGAGCACATTGCAGGTGAGCGCGAGCGCGATATGGCTTGTAATCCAGAAAGCGCTCGCTAGTCCGGGGTGGTGGAGTATCCCGATTTAATCGAGACTGAAATATAACAACAATAATAATGTGTATGCGCAGACGTGCGAGGGTATAATGTGGTAAGCCTTTTCGCCCGTGGGCGGGCATATAATATATAAGAGGGATCTGTCGCGTCTTGGGCTTTTATCGCCAATCAGCCGAGGTTAATCCCGCGCGATGATGTTCCTCTCTGTTCGGCTTTGCGGGTGTTTGTGCATGAGACGGAGTTACAGTTCCTTGGAGGATTACTCGAGTGTAGCTGTGCGGGAGAAATGGGAAAAAATACATTCTTCAACAATTAAATTAAAACTATGTTGTTTTTCTACATTTATGTGATTGGGATTTTCCTGTGTATGCAATCCATGGAAAACAAATTATATTACAATACTTACCAAATGTGTATACTTAATCAAGGGATCAAAGTGAATTGATTTGGCATTTTTTGTTTCTTTCTGTTGCAGGTATGGCCCTTTTTGCCTGATTTCCAAAGTCTATTTTGTCGTTGACTATAAGTATATCATTGCACTCTAACCATAAAACTAGGGTATTTCAAATATTAAATGAAAAAAACAATCGAGTCGATTTAATCCCTCGGAAACGAGGAAGTAAATTAATCGTTCTTGGGTATCGGACGCGGACCCTTAAAAAAAAGCCATTGCACGAAGATGAAAAAAAAAAAAAAAGAAAAAGAAAACAAAAAAGAGCCAAAGCCCTTTCATTACCCAAACACAAGTAAGAAAATGAACAGTGAGTCGGGGGCGGGGGGAGGGAGGGATAACGAAGAGAAATGGAAATTCGAGCAAGTTTCGCGGTGGCATCGGAAAAACTCCTCTCGCAACAACAACGCGACTAATCGATTCGCTGCCGTGTATTACACCAAGTTCATTCTTTTCCTCGTCAAAGGGATTTTCCCGCGCTCACCCCTTGCAAGTATATTATATACATGCCGAGCATCCATATATATATACATACACATATATACACACAATATACATCACACGGAAAGAAAAGAAAAACATCATCGACGACCTCGCGCACATTGTATATATAATAAGTATGTATACAAGAAATTGCTCCGCCGAAGGACAGAAAAACCCGGATGGACAATGCGGGATTACCTCAGCCTCCTCTTTCTCTTCTCTGGCAAGAGAAAAAGAAAAAGTGTCACCGCAGTGAACAGATGCAGATAAGAAAAGTCCTCTCCCAACTTCTTATTCTTCGGAGGAGGAGGAGGGGGGATCGACTAGCTATTAAAAACATTAAATATTTCAATATGGAAAAGAGCGCGTGGGTGGGTGTACACGCCCACGGTGGTACAGTGGCGCATCGGTTCAGATATACTCAAAGTAGGTATGTATATGTAGGAGGGACGCCCGAGTAAACACCAGCATCAGGCCGTAAAAGCAGCTTACGGCCTTAAGCTCGCCGTTATTGAACTATTTACGTCGGACGAAGAGGGGGTTGGGGGTGGCTTGTCGCGCGTAAACCTAACCTAATCCTCCCCCTCTCTCTTACTCGGGGAAACCTTGCAGCTTCTCATTTTTCCTCGGCGGAGCAGCTACTGCACACACACACTTGTACGAAGGGAAATCGAGCGAGAAAAGGGACGCGCGTGCGTAAAGGCTTGCACTAAGGCGCGGTTGAAAAAAAAAAAGAAAAAAAAAAAAAAAAATCTTCATGCGTAAGTAGGTACTTGTGTTCGTATGAGTACATGCTCGCTAAGGACCGAAAGGATGCGCCTATTTGTGTAACGTGCCTTTGAGAGATTTGCGTCTCCGTGTGCTTATAGTCCCTGTCGAGAGAATATACGGATTGTGGTGGCCTCTTGGAGGAGCCTCGGGGTTTTGATCCGTTTACATCGGGACCTTGCCTGTACTCGGTCGAGCAAGTTTGACGACCTCCTATGAATTATCATTTCTTCTGCTGGTGCACGGATTAAAAAATAAATGAAGCTTAACTTTTTTTTTTTTTTTTTTTCTTCTTTTAGTCCACCTACACGCTCGAAAAATCCAGTCATTACGATTCACGTGGGTCAAGCAAATTTTAATGCGATGCACAACAGCTGTGCTCCTCTCGTATAGGTGCCGCGCATACAAACACGGTATCCGCTCGGTGTTTCGTATTCACGGGAGGGATCAGCGAGCTAAAACAAGTATAGACCCCAAAGCCTGAACCTTTATCATCTTTACATACAACCCATGCAGGTACTTGAACAAACAAAGCAAGTACACAACATTATGTTGATTAATCGACGTAGTGAAATTCCTACGGGGAAAAACCCCGCGTCGAACGACGTGTAAAAAAAAAAAGGGCCCTTCGTGGACTCGAAGCTTTGAATCATCCCCTGCAGGTGACGACGCTAAACCAGTGGCGTGCGACGGGAAAAACTTGTATTGCAAAGTGTAAGCGAGACGAGATGACATATCCCTCGAGCTCCAATTTTCCAATTACATCCCCCGCGGATCAAGCGCTCGCGTGTTCGGTCAGTTTTTACTTGGAAGAAGTGTACCTACTCCCGTCCCTCGAGGGGATACACGTGACGTGGCTCGGCTAATACGGTTCCTCGTTGAAATTGGGAAAGACAGATCTGCGAGTGCGTGGGGTAAGAGCCTCGGTAGGGGATGGTTTTTTTTCCCCCTCCCTCCCCACGCAAGGAGAGCCCCAGTGTGGGTGCAAAGTCTCTTGGAACGTATGCTGCTACTTTGGATCGAGAAAAGAGGGAGTAGCTCTGTCAAAGCACTGCGCCACGGGATGATTTACTTTTAATTGCCGAGAGGGGCTGGCTGAACTATAGTATAATATGCTGATCCAAGTATGTGTATGACCAATAAGAGGTGAATCACTTTGCCAGCTACGGTAAATGCATTGTTTACGCGCCGTACATGAACTATAATACACGAGTATTTCCTTTTTGTTCGACAAAGTTTTCATGGGAAAAGACGTAATACTTTTGCGGTCCATCGAGGGTCTCGACGCGTCGCGCCGCACTTTATCTGCTGATAAAACATTCGCAGGCTGTGTGGCAACTCGCGTAAACAACAACTCGTGAATAAGTGAAGAAAAAGAAGAAAAAAACGAATGGAGGAATAGAAATGTCGAGTAAATTTTCCAACGCTCTGTATGCACATCGGAAAAAATAAATTCCTCCCAAGCACATATACACTTACCTACCTATACCTACCGCATGTATATATGTGTATGGTAAAAGTATCACGCGTATGGGACTCCCCCATGGTAAACTTGATCGACAGAAAGGGACACTTTTATGGGAGTCGGGTGTAGTTGGTGGAAAAACTTTCTCGCGCCCCAACTTCGGGGTGGGGGGATGTACTTAGACCCACCCCCTATACGTGTGTAAATGTATACACGATTCGGGACATTTCAAGGCCCACGCACGCAAAAAAAGAACAAAATCGTAATCCAACTCTCCCGTTCTCACTGATACATATTCATGCTCCCATGTATATGTTTATATACCTTCCGTTTGTTTGCAATTGCACGGGGGGAAAACAATTTTTTCTCTTTTCCACCGCATCACGTATACCCCTCACGCTAATACACACGTAAATTCGTCCCCTCGCTCTCAAATTTAATCTACCGTGCAACTTGAAAACACAATTTATATTCAACTGAATCGACAAAATTTCATGTACACATATTTGTGTATATGGGTATATTACCACGCCGTAAACCAAACGGGAAGAGCTGCACGTCGGAAGGCTGAAAAAGTTGCTCGAGTCTTGGCTCGATCGCGACAAAGTACTCCCTCGCGCGTGCATAAGTTCGAGAAAGTATAAGGATGATGGGTCCGGCAAATCCACGTTGTATCCGCACCCAAAGCCCAGCAACAACAACAGTATCCCCATACACGGACCCCCGCGCGCAGTGTCCGAGCCAGCGGTTCGGAGAGGGGATGGGAGAGAGGAGCATCCCTCGGCGCTTCTCAACTTCTCCGATCCCCCGTTGACGTGTTCCCTCGCCGTGCGAGCACAGAGGGGAGAGTCCCATTGTTCGGCCGCTCCAGAGGCTGTGTCGCAAATACATATATACGCATCGCGCGGATACAGAGGTACCCGAAACGCCCCGTACAATGTGTACGGCCGATGCTCGGCTTCGAAGCTCTCTCTCGCGAAATGGAGGTGTATACCCTTCCCACCCCCCAGTCGTGCTCTACTCCTCTGCTGTGTTTATATGCCTACAGACGGTACGGATGAGGCCAGTTCTCTTGCGCATTTCCCGTACACCTACTATGTATTATACATGTACAGACGAGCGAGCCATTGTTTGGGCCAAAAAGCGTCTCCCATTTAATACTCGGCCGGGCCCCTCCTCCCCTTTTTATTTGCCTATACCTATACAGAGAGCGCGCACAGGTGGTGGTTGCTTCGGCTTATCTTTTTCTTCCTCCCTGCGTAGCCCTGTTTCCCCCCCCCCCCCCCAAGGCTGAAAAAACGAGAGAGCCGGCCGAATCGCGGAAGGAAATTGCAAAGCTTGTAGGGGAGGGGGGGGGGGAGAGGAGCAAACCAAGTGGGAGCTTTTTCGCGGTTGTAATTGTTAATCTTTACGCTCGGCGGGCTTTTACGCTCGGCTTGCTGTTCCGCGATGTATATTCAAGGGGGGGGGGAGGAGGCAAGAGCTTGCGGCTGTTCTCTGTATGTATGCATAGCGTATATACAAGTTGCGTTGATAGTTTCGGTGATACATGGGCTCTCTCTCGGTTATGTATAGGGGGTGGGTTATTTGCGTCGATTGGACTCTGCTGATAGAGAAGGCCTTCACGTGTATCTTCATAATTGGGGTTGGGATTGTTGTTCTTTGTTGGACGTGTACTTCATCCAACCCAGCAATTGTAAATAAGGATGAACAAATGTACAACTACTCCGTCGATCGTCTTTTTTTACATTCGTTGTAGTATTTACCTTATGCCTAACAACTGACTCCTGTGCATGTTATGCCTAAAAAATTAGTCTTCCTCGCTTGGATGCCTATATACAAAATCAAAAGCATGAATAATTCAGATAGTATTTATGTAGCACGTGTATGACAAAGCATAAAAGAAAGCCTCGCGAAAAAGTGAGGACCCCGACGAGGGTGAAATATATGTGTATATAACACAGGACGATTGTTCCGCCCCGCGTTACGCACCTCTTCCCTTCCGTATGTACATGTATACTGGCACAAGCGCTTTTCCTGCTCCATCCCACCTAAAAGGGATCTAATGAAATATCTCCGCGTGCGTACTTGGCTCTAATGATTATGGCCCGCGTTTGTACAGATCGGCCCCGAATCGGCGTAAGAAGGACGCGGGGAGGCGGACAAAAAAAAAAATTGCACGCACATCCACGCACGTATACACGCCGAGGGTGAGTAATTTCGTTCATTAATCTTTTCGCGGGGGCGAGAGGGAATTCGCGCGAGAGAAAGCGAGGGGATCCCTGCGGTGGAATGCCAAGGGTCGTATTCGAGGGTTATTTTGGACCGTACGGCGTTGACGCTCTTGTTCCTCGGGATTAAGCCCTCCGCTGTTGATTTCGCTTTGTTTGCCGCCGATGTGCGATGGACGTGACGTGGGATTTTTCATTTTATTATCAACCATCGGTCCGCGATTAATTAAACATGAAAGCTCTCCGTTCACTGTTACCAACGAATAAAAAAAAAAAAAAAAAAAAAAAAAATTACGACATTGTCATACAAGAGCAAATGTAGACATACTCGCGCAGAGCTCGGGCATTACTTTTCTCAGGGAGGTCAGCCTCGTAAAAATGAAAATGGTCCCCGATTCTAATAGCCGAACCAGCTGCTGCTGGGATGAGGTAAAAATTTGCGAGGAAGCCGCTCGAGCGAGAGAAGAGGAGGAAAAATATAATTTTTGCTGTTTTGCGAATAACTTTTTTGTCCGTTTGTTTTATTTTGGCAAGGGATTCTTTTTTATTCCCCAAAATAGTTGAGGGCTTGAAAATTTGATAACAACGGTGGGTGTGCGTGTTTTCGGAGCAAAGCGCAGCCGAGAGCCCCCGCGGGATGATTTATTCGCGTGTTTTTCAGCAGCGCGGAATTGATGCTCTCTCTCTCTCGGCGCCGCGGTAAAAGTTGGACGCTGCAGCGGAATCTGGTTTTAATTTATTAATTTTTTCATCATCCTCTTTCGGGATAACGATGGTGAAACATTCTTTTTTTTTTTCTAATGATGAAAATTCCTTGCCATGCCTTAAACAGTCTTTGGACGAGATTAATATTAAAGAGCGAAACGTAGTTGGGTCGGGAATTTTCGTTTAAAAACTAGTTAATCGACATGTCGTTACATTTAGACGTTAAATTATATTCCCTCGTATGCACGGATCGAAAAACACATTCGAAATTAACACGTGCACGCATACATAATTTGCGGAAAGGATAACAGAGTATATAGAGAGAAAGAGGAGATAGGGTTGTTGGAGGAGGAAGCGAGAGAGGAAGAAACGAGGACGGACGAGATGATTCCTTGGCAGTTGCTCGGGAACAAACGCGGCAAAGTTAATCCCGCGGATTAGGCAGCGGCAGCCAGAGGGACAAGAAGAACGCGGCATTTGTCCTGGAGCCCGCGTGTGCTTCCCTCCCCCCTGCGTCATAAATTGGATTAGGCTCTGCGGTGTTTTCCTCCGCTCCTTTCTTCTTCCGTACAAGTGTGTGGCCCTGATTCCGCAAGAATTTTCATCTCGTTTGTCCTTGCGCTTCCCTCGGATTTTTGCGCCCGGGCTGGCTCCCGGTGTCTATTTGTCTTGATTTGTCCGCTTGATGAATCCGGTGATGGGAAAATTAATTGCCGTAGCATTACGCGTGGCCCACGAGAAGGGGCTTTTCTAATCGAGGAATTAAAATTTGCTAGCTAAACTGTTTGTTTTTTTTTTTTTTTTTTTTTCGTTCAAGTTTGGTAATATGACTTCTGTTATTTCCAACATTTTCTCTCGTGTAAGTAAAAAATGTGTATAATCACCAACAAAACTGTTTTTCGTAACTTTAGGACAAATTTTCTTCGTTTTCCATATAAAAAAAAAAAGAAGAAATTCAGTGCAAACCTCGATATACACGTACACTTTCCTCTCTAAATGCGCAAAAATCCGATCGAATGGAGGGGGAAAAAAAACTTTTCCGATACACAAAAAAAAAAAAAAAAAATGTTTGCAAAATTCTCCTAAACCCCACGTACATTTTCTCAAGTGCATTTCGATGTTCCTGCCTCTCGACCCGTTACAGCTAGAGAGAGCCCATTCGTCGCGGCCATAAGTTCAAATCGACGTCCGGAGGAGAGGGGGAAAAAAAAAAAACGGCCGAGGAGGCAAAACGCTGGAGACTCTTTAAAAAATATGCCTGCTCAGCTTAGGCTGCCGCTCCGGCGTCGTAAATCAGGGCCTCGCGCGGGGGACGCGTCCGCTCTCGCCTGCATTTTAAAGAACCTACCCGGGACCTCTGCGCTCTCGTGTATCTTACACGGGTACGTGTCTTATATCTTCGTATACACACATGCGAATTCAATACGTTTTCATAAATTTCGGGATATCGAACATACCCACCTACATGCGCGCTGGCTCGACCGGAGTGGCGAAATTTACTTTGATCACGGCTCCCGAGCTCCTTTTTCTTTTGGGGGGATGCGGTTGATTTTCGTTGTTATACTTTTTCCTCACTTTGGACACTTGATTCGGCATAAACAGCTCATAAATGTACATTTACATTGAAAAAGAGGCCTAAGGGTGACACATGCCACAGATAAGGTATCTCATCGTAGACAGAGAAAAATCCGAGCGTCTCCAATGCACCCATACATCCATTACGCGTGTAGGTATATTTACATTCCCCGATATGGAAGTCGGGGACGCGCGAGTCGGGAAAAATAAAAAAAAAAACGTTGAGGGGGGGGGGGGGGGAAAACGTCGACTCGGCGATATTTATCGGAAGCAATCGAGCCGTTCTTTCGGAGACGGTATGTGTGTACGGGTGTATAGGAACGGGGAAATGGGTTTTCGCCGAGCTTGCACGCCGCACCAACGTCTTGGCCATTAAAACGCCTCTGCGGGGCTTGTAATTCCAGCGCGACATGTGTTCCTCTCTCTCTCTCCCTTGATCTTGATATCGGCGCGTATTGTATATATTATTCTCTGGAAATTGCAATTCCTTATACATGACGCGTGTGTGTGTGTGGGTTATGGATACGACGTCCCGTAACTCCCGTACAACGTATCTGTATACTTGTTACGGAGAATTCGCGTGATAGATAGCCGAGCATGATATCGCGTAATACGTACATGCAAAAAAACCGAAGACGAGAGGAACACTTTGTACTTTTATTTTCCATCACTCCTGAAAATTATCTCGTTATAAATAAACAAACGTTATTGTACAACGGCGCAAAAAGTAGCCATAGCTCGGCAAACGTATGCAATATACACACAAACGCCAAACTCCGGACGGTTGTTTCTTCCTCTTCTTCTCCTCTTCCTTGGCGACTCGCGCAACAGCAGTTTTGCTTTGTCCGGTGGCCCATTGTCGCGCCAAAGTGCATTACCGCAGCTCGTCGTTGGCTATACTCTCGGAATACAAAGGTGCGACGTTGCATATACATACACGCATACGGGGATAAAGTTATAGGTACTCACATTACGCGCGACGTGCAAATGTCTCTGTTTTCGCCCGCGCCTCTCGTGTCTTGATGATGGGTACAGGCACATTACAAAGATACGACTAATGGAAAAAAGTAATTAAGCTATGATAAAATAAGTTTCGTTCTCTGTCCAATGTGTTTCTCATCTGCCGTTTACTCAACCCCTTGGTCGAACTGATACACCGAACACAGTTCACCCCGTCAGAGCTTAATATTGCATATACTTTTAATCCACGTTCAAAGACAAAACTCGTCCGCGTCGCGAAATACTTATCCTTCGTGGCGAAACTCATGTGCATAAACAGAGAAGTTATACACCGCAGCATCAACTCCCGCGACTGCGCATTTGTACACGAAGTGTAACGTCTCGAGAAGAAAAGCCGAGGGAGAAGTTGTTTCCCGGTGACGGGGGCTCTTGAACTTTTCGACGTGCGTGGAACGTGGCGTGTTCCGCAAGTAAGTATATACATGTGATATACACACAACACCGGAACAGGGAAGGAAACAACAAATGCTTACCCACACAAACGCGTGCGCGTGTGTGCAGTTGCGTATAGGGATACAGGGAGAGGGCACGTATTACGGTATACAGCGGTCTTACACTCGAGAGATTTTTCCTCTCCCACGTGTTTCGGGTGCACACGTACATTTATATGCAATGGACCAGCGTATCGAGGGGCTCTTCTCCTCCTGTGCGTATATATCCTGCTGTTCCGACTCGTGCATGGGTTTATGCGCGCCTCTTCCTACCCCACCCGAGGAAAAGAAGAGGGTCGATGATGCGTGAAATTGATTTTCAATTTTTACTCACCCGCCGAGTCTAAAACTGCCGTGTGCACGTACTTTAGAGGGCAGGTGAAATCCTCTATTATGATTATTATCTATGTATTATTACGCAAGAGTTCGTGTATTGTATGCGACGAATACGATTCAACAACAAGTACACCGAAAGGGCTCACGTGTGCAATTAATAATCGTGCCACAAATGCGTTATAATCAACCCGCCCCGTATACGTAGGATGAGCATGTAGAGGCACCCTTTTAGCGCAGTGAAACTCGAAACTCTCCCCCCCCCCAGACAGGGGCAAAAAAAAAAAAAAAAAAGAAGCCGCACCAACTGTAGTGCCTCAATCTTCGTCAACCATCGCAAAACAAATCCATTATCGGAACGAGCCATCGGCAGACACTTTGACTTTCTCGCCCATGTATATGTATATATACAAAGTTATAGCGCCAACAGCAGCACACCCTTCAAAATATAAAGTTCCTCCCGTGGCAAAGTTACGGGGGTGTAATACACGCGCATAGATAGAGTATACCGTTATGTATAGGTGATAGTGTATGAGCAACAAAGCGCATATCGACAGCAAAATCGATACCTATACGTACATATGTATACGCACGCACATAATATTATAGCCTCGTCTCGGGCGCGCTCTTTCTCTCCCGGGCCTCGGCAATTAACGATGTTTATCTCGTGCTAATGATCGCTCGTCCCTGTGTAAAAAAAAAAAAAAAAAAAAAAAAAAGAAGGGGGGAAAAAAACCAAGAGAAGGAGCTCGATACAGTGGAGTGGCAGTAAAGCAAAGGGGTGTAGGTATATACGGGGTCGGAGAGAAAAAGAGCCTACTTAGCCGCAGCAGTGGCGGAGAAGAGCAGTCGCGCCTTTGTTATATTCCCGCGGGCGCACGTGTCTTTTGTTTTCTTTCCACTTTCCGGGCTCTTTCTTTCCATATCCTTCGCTCGCGAGTTTCCTAGACCCGCAGACAGACAGCGGAGATGTGCAGCCACACACATACAGATATATTTATATACACACATACATACACCCGCGTTTGCGAGAGAAACGGGGCGTGGGTGGCGTGCAGAAGCCGCGTCTCTCTCGGCCTACCTGCCACGCTGGCTGATGCTTTTGTTTCGCGGTGGTTATGTGCGCCGCCCGGGACGGACGGATGGGTTTCCTTTTGCCTCCCCCCCCTGTGCTCTTATATCTGGGTGTACTATGGTGCTGTTTTTTTCTTTTCTACGTGTTTCTTTTTTTTTTTTTTTTCCTCCCCCATATAATATTTTTAACCCGACTCCTTTCTCGTCCGCTGCGTCTTCCTTCTTTTGTATGTACACGGGAAAGAAGCATTTTCGAATTGGCAGGCAATTTTTCACGTGAAAAGAACAAAAAAAAAATTGGCCTCTCAATGTCAAATCTCAAAATGAGTCTTTCATACATTTGTTCGAAAAAATATTCATGTGCTAGAGTTTCTATTCTTTCGCACGTTTCTTTTCAACTGTATACAATAAATTTGCAATGGTTGGTGCTCTAAGCTCATTGGTAATAATATTGTACTTATACATCGGATGACAAAAAAAATGCTTTCTCACTAATGTACCAAAAATATTTATATGACTTAACCAACACATCCTCATATAATATATAATCAATTTGTTGAAGTGATTTTTTCTCCACACTGTCATTAATTGTTCTTTTGCAAAGTTTATGAGCCCCTGTAACGAGCACGAGACTAGAACTAAATCGGGATCGTACACGTAATGACGAACCTGCATACGTTACTGACTGTGCTACTCCAGAGGTGCGATTGGATGTACTTTTTTACTTTCACATAATAAATTAAGCACTAATGTCTCTATTAATTTAAATGTACAAATACTTTACGCTCTCGTGAGAAATACCATTTATTCACTCATGAATACCTAATAAATTTTGTGTTGAACAAGAAGTTGAAAAAACACACACAATTATAAAAAAACTGCATATAGTAGGCAAACATAATTTTAAAAAAAGATGAAGAATGCTATCTTGGGAATATCTAATTCATAATAAAATGGTGCACTCCATGTTAAGTGGGGGGGGGGGGAGGATGAATAAGCAATGCAAAAAAGAATTGGATTCTCCCTCCGTTCTCTTCCCTTCGCTTTCGCGTCATTAATTATCCAGCCTTCCTTCATGCAGCAGAACTCATAGTCGAGCGCAATCTTTGCGAGAACATCGAAAAGGTCGAAAAAAGGGAAGAAAAACAGAAAAACTGAAGAGTAAATTCTAATCCTCGTTCGCTCGTGATTTCTCCGAAAAGTACCGGCAACTGCGTAAAAAAATTAAAGAACAAGAAAAAAAAGCAAATCCGCACGAGCTTCCTGTGCGCGTGTCTCTGCCGCGTACCAGAAGCAACGAGTGATGCCACGACAGACGCTCGCGTAAACTATCTCCCATCGGCAGCACAATAAACTCGCGTCTCCCCAATCCTCCCTGTAATGTCGTCGCCTCTACTCTGCAGAGTCTATACTTTTGTACTGCTCAGGTACAGCCCTCTAATTTCGTAGCTCGGTGCTCTCCATTACGCGTATCCTGATGCTTTTTTTTTTTTTTTTTTTTTTTTTTTTTTTTTTTTTTTTTTTTTTTCAAACGATTCTCTCGCCCCGAGATAACTGCCCGTCGAGTTTAACCAGCTCCCTCCGACTATGAGCAACGTATAGAAGATTTTCTTGCTTTTTTTCTCTTATCTCATAGTAGATCCACTTTTTGTGCCTTTGAGATCGGCGTTTCTTCCTCGCCTGCTCGGGTTGATGCGTCTCTATGTACAGTGGGGATTTTTCAACCATAGTACCGCACACTCGACACGTCGAAACAAACGAATAAGTACTCGATCGAAGCAATGACAGTAAAAAAAAAAAAAAAAAAAAAAGTCTACGATGATAAAATATACGAGACGCAGCTTGCACGGAAGGTCCGTTTACGTGCCGCAAAATTGCACAGCTGTATTGATACGAGTATGTGTGCGGCGAAAATAATACAGGCCGACGCATGCGAAATCCCTAACTCGTATGGAAATCTAATGGCCTTCGGAGAATTAAAAATATCATAAATCACGGAAACGTTTTCATTCCGGCGAGAGGGGATTCCCTGCCGCTCTTTCTCCATTTTGATGTTAATCTTTGCCTTCCTAAAAAAAAAAAAGAAACAAAAAAAAACAAAAAACAAATATACGTCATCCGGTTGTACGCGATAAACAAAAAAATGGGAAACTCGCAGCGATGGAGCGATTTGGGGGAGGGGAAGGCGACGGGGGGGGGTGGAAAAGGGAAAACAAAACAATTTACACTTCCGCCGTTGGTATAGGTGTTTGTGAAATATAGATGGTGTGCAGGCGCGATGGTACACGAACAAACGAAAGCTCTGCGCGTGCGAGCGTGTGAAACACAAAGCGCACGAAATCTCAATTTGCAGCACTGCAGCTCGAAGCAGGATCGGGGGGGGGGGGATGTGGCCATTAATCATATCGGTACATGTGCGCGTGTTTTTTAGACTATTAGATATCCACGCGAGCGACTCATCGGGGAAGGGCGGGGGGGGGGTAATGATAAAATATATGGCAGATGTACGCCAAAACTCGAGCTCGATTGTATTTGGCTCTACTCTCTCTCTCTCTCTCTCTCTCTCTCTCTCTCGATCCGAGTAAGTGCAAATTTCAATATTGCGATCTCACCACGTGTAAGTAGGTAAGATGTAATTCGTCTTACAATATTCCAAACGAGTCAACCCCTATACGAAATATCTGGATCCATTCCCACACTCGTCCATCACCCACGCAGCTATACATATACAACACACATTCGATAGCTGCTCTCCATCTCCGCATCCATGGACACACCATATACACCATAGATAGATGATAGTATATACGACTTACAGTTACATCGCAGTCAACTCTCATTATTCATGCGGCTCGAGGGTAAGTGTATGCGTAGACACAGCAATCCGCTACCGTCGACACACACGGTGACCTTCTTTTTTCACATGATATCTACTATCTCTTCATCCACCACTTGTGTATACACATGTATGTACATGTATACGCGTACACCCCTTTTTTGTTCTTGTTGTTGTTGTCTCTACGACGATCGATCAGTGATCAATTTGCCCCGGCATTACTGCCCGGTTGCACGCAAACAGTACTACCATGGCGAGGCATGCACACGGCAAGCGATGATTGTGGGGTGCTTCCTCCTCCTTCGCCGCGTGCAACCGCTCGAGCTTCGGGGGAAAAATACGCGCGATTGTCTGTTTGCTCGGGTGGGTTGTTGTTGTTGTTGTTGGCAGCGACGATTACGTTCAACTATATATATATGCACGCAGGTACAAACCAAGTACACGTATAGGTATAGACGAACGGGGCGTGGAGGCTTCTTTGAATGTGGGCATCAGGAGACGGTGGAAAATCGTTGCCCTGGGCCATATTTACAATCCCACCCGTGTAAATTGTTGCTGAAACTGGAAAATATATATCTGATGCAAATATATAATCACCGAATAAGCCGTACCAACCACCAAGTGGTACTTCCATATACGTGGTTTCTGTGTATGGAAGCTACCGTGGAACGCGCAACCCGATATTACAACGCAACTCGCGTTTTTCGCAATTCATCCCGCATGCCTGTACGATACATGCATTGATTTTCGTTCGCAAACACGTTGAACGCGTCGACTCCATTCACCGGAGGATTTTCAATAATATGCAAGGACGAGGGAATCAATTTGCCTCTGCAACATATACATCATACCCCTGCCATACCGATGTCAATATGCCATACGGGATATTATATATATATATATATATATATATATATATATATATATCACGGTATCACTTGCGAAAAAGTCCGTGAATACGTGCATCCATCACGACGAGCTATCTGTTCCGCTAAGCTGTCCAGTTTATATGGCTCGTTCGCAAAAGTAAAAGAATTAAAAAACATAATCTAGACCTTCACAAAACGGAGAGTACCACCATAATGTGTGGTTCATCACTGCGTAACGCGTTCTGACAAGGCCCTTGTTACCATATACCTATGTACAACTTACACGCACACGCGGTGGGTGTACATTATAATGGTAACGTACACCTTATCCGCGAGAGTTAACGCCGGCCCCTCGCAGACATCAGCTGTATGCGATTACACGCGTCTCTTAGAGTATCCCACGAACCCTCGACAATGCGTGCGTATGCGCTGCTTGGGTGTATACAGGTAATACCTTTACGGTAGGGAGAGAGATTCCGACATCCAATCGCTATATAGGTCCATGGCCTGGGATTGTGAGGTGTATGCACTGGGTATTGTATGGCTCCTCTGCGAGAGACTCCGTCTACGGAATGATGGGTTTGTATGGGCGAGGTCGTCTACTTACTGGTATTCCGGAATTCAAACCCTTTCTTGCCGGTTGTGGTATAATTGTGTTGTTTGTTATCTGTGGAGAGGAAAATTCAGTTGGAAATTTCACGTGACTGCGGTTATCGGGATAATGGAAAAACTACTTTTCTTTTATTTCAACAAAACAAAGAGTACTTACTTACCTGCACATGTGCTTGATGCAGCTTACGTAAATTTGGCAATGGGGATCTCTTGCGGTACGTACTTACACAATTGAAATTTTTTTTCAAAGTTTTGCTATTTTACAAAATTTACTCCTAAAAATTACATGTACTTTTGCAGACAAAACAATTGTACTTGATGTACACAAGAACATGTAATGTACAAGATCTGTAAGGGGTAGAATGAGTTGGACGACACAAAATTCGTATACTTTTTTACAGAAAAAGGCACTTAATCATTATGGTGAATATCTTTGGACTCAACTCTTTTAGCGAACATTATTTTTCAAGGTAACGATAGAAATTACAGAACCTCTACTTTTATAGAATGTCTCTTTATCCATACATTCCCTCGTTGAGTATCAAAAAAATTACATTATATTTAAAGAAGATTTTGCCTCCGTTGCTCTATTAGAAAAACCTTATCAATTGTAATTTAAATTCCTTTCACGATGAACGGTTCCTTAGTACTCAGTACTTATTATAGAATGTGGATTTTCAGCCAAAAATCATTAAAATAAAAATGAACAATCAAAACAGTTCATCAACGGGGTGCATATTACCTACACACGGGATAATTCGTACGAATTAATAAACTGGAGTAATTTTTCAATGCCACCCGCGACTAATGAACTTTTCCCCCCCCATTCCTACGAAGAAATTCAGCCGTATGGTCGTCGCGAGTCTATTAATATGACGCATACGTGATCCTCCCTCCGTTGAAAAAAGACAAAAAAAAAAAAGAGTGGACGGGCAGAAGGGGGGGGGGTGGTAAAAATTACGGGAGTAAAATTCCGCACCACGAGCAAGGGGTGGGGACGTATGAGAAAAATGTTCGGTCGAGGGAGGGGGAAGCAAGAATGAGATCGTGTTATGTATTATCGCGTACTTTCGCAGGAAACAGTCGCCACAAAGTGCACGTGTCATCAAAAAATTCAGAGTCTCGAATACCGAGTCGAGTCCAAAGGACCTCTTCTGATGGAATATTAGATGAGGGTCCGGGGGGTGATGGGGGTGCCGGATTAATATACTAGGGTGCACAAGTGAGACGTGTAGTTTTTGACGTTTACCGACATGTACATGCGTATCAATCGTCGAACCGTATATTTCACAATAAATTATTCGCCACTTGAAAAAGACGCCAAATAATGGACCATTTTTTCCTTCATCAATACCCAAGTGAACCTGCATAAAAAAAATAAAAGGTGCCATTAACCGTACACGCACTTACGTCCACACGCAAAACGAGAAAAAAAAGAAAAATTTTCACTTTTGCCAGCCATACACAGCTATAAGTGTGCGCATACTCTCGTAAAAGCACCCCTTCCCGTAAATTGGAAAATCTGTATAGCTTGCAAGGGGCGTCCGTCTTTTTTGCTTTCCACTTTGGTTCTTTTCTTATTCATCCTCGAACCTTTTTTCCGTACGCAGGAATGCCCCGACGTCTCTGTTATTGGAAAAATTCCATATTTTTCTTATCACTCCCTCCTCATCCCGACGAGGATCGAGATTTTACAAATATTTTGAGAAAACACTCGCGGAATGTTTGGATATAACCCTGTATACGTATACGTACGCTATAATCCCGCGCACAATGGCCCCTCCTCCTCCGATGCACCTATCGAGAGCTTTCAACGTGTACAGTCACGAGCACACAAATACACAATCTAAGCTTTCGACGAACAAAAAAAAAAGGGGGGGGGGTGCCGAAGCAGCTTCTTAACCTGCTTCTTACGAGCCAGACCTTTGGGCGAACAAAAAGATAAGAGGGGGTGCAAGGGTGCCACTACATTGTGCGCAAAAAGCTCGGCCCTGTACATCAAAGCTCCATCGACGTGACAGGCAAACAAGCACGGCCGCTATTTAACAAGAGCAAAACAACAAATCCACCCCCTCTCTCTATGCCTATATACTATCGCGTATATACATATACAGTATACACGCTTGCATATTGCGAATGGAAAAAGAAGCTGCGTATTGCGGGAAACAAATTCAAAAGCTCTCGGCTCCCACCACTCGGACGTGAGTGCGTGATATGTATGCCACGTATATATGAGCAGGGGCAGAGGGTGGTAGTATAGGAGGTGACGCCTATTTGCGCTATACGTGACCGTAATCTCGTGATTTCGGGATGAATAAAGGCTTGATTGCCCCCCCCCCCCCGAGTTACGTTATAGCGTATACATATATAATATACCTATACGAACGTTTCGTGGGTGCGTTTATGCGCGAGCGTGGGCAGGTTGGAGAACTCGAAATACATACATGTGACCACGTGTAAGGGCACTCTCTTGTACTTGTATATATACATGTATACGCACCGTACCACCGTAATACTACCTTATGAAGCGTACACCCTGTGGTATACTGCACGTGTCTCTTAATTGTGTCCATTGCACCCGAGCTTTTTCGAGCCCAACCGCATGTATATGTACTATGCGTGGGTGGTGCGTAATAATTATGCTGATTTTTCATTTGTGCGGTGAGAGCCGGCTCTTTTCCCCATTGACCGACTGATTCGGGTGATTCGTTTAGGGAATAAATGCATTTGCGTTTTGTAAGAGCTCGCTTCACTGTATACATTTACTATACGTATATGTGGTTCTTTGGCGCGGCATGAGTTTGACGTTTAGATGAATTATATTATTACGTATGTGTATATATAGGGGGTGAAGAGGAAAAGCCCGCATTTGCGGTGCATTGGAGTGAAGCTGATTTTTCAATGCCACGCTGATTACAAGCTGTTATCCTTCCCAAAGCGTACGCGTATCTTATCGTATCGGTTATTCCAATCACGTGTACATAATCGGTGTTTTTTTTTTTTTTTTTGACGACGGACGTATTTATCACTCGCGCGTATAATAATGAAAATAGTCGCAAGTGAGCTACACTGGGAGTTGTATACGTATACACCAAAGCTCGCGGTCATCGTTCAAATAACTTTCGGAGAGACGTAACAACCAGCCCCACCCACGCCGTATGTATACCCATATATATATATATATACATGGGGTGGTTGTAGCTATACTCTCGTCCCTTCTTTGGGCGCGACCACCATCACACGGTAGTCGGCTTAAACACAGTACAGAGGAATCGCGGGGCACGCTCGTGAAAATTTCTCTCCTCCTACAAACAGTAACGGAATCAATTCACTGGAGGACCGAGAATTGGAGCGCGTCGATACACCTACAGAAGTGTTTGTGTAATTAAAGCTCGGCACGGGTCCAGACGACGAGGAGCCGTACAGTCGGCGGGGGGGGGGGGTGCGAGTCACGTCGTCACCGGCGCGAATCTCGAAACGCCCAGCCACATGTATATATGTATACCCATACGTGTATATATATATATATACACACACGGACCCGCGGCTTGGCAGCAAGTGCAATTACGCCGAATGTCCGAAACAGATGCCCGCCGGTCAGTCTCTCTCTCACCCCCACTCGCTGTATATGTCTACTCGCTACTGCCCACCCTGCACTATACACCGGAGTGCCAATAAATGATCTCTCTCTCCCCTGCACGGCTCGCGGGTGTCTCCCCTTGCATTCGAGTAACCCTTCCTACCCTTCCCCAACCCCCATTCTCTCTGGTCAAGGGATGGAGGCACGCGACCTCGGTGTGCCCGATGCTACATCCCTGCCCTCTGGTAAAAGCGCGTGGGTATATGTGTACACAAGCGCGCGTGCATGCGAGGATTACTGGCAGAGGATCCGATCGAATCGCTCGTAACTAGCCGCGAGAAGCCAAGTACACGCGGGAAAAGCGCCTCACGCGTGTATACAAGGTGGAGGGGCTTGTCGGCTGTACATTACGAGGGAGGGGGGGGGGCAACATACATACCTATATACATCTGAGTTTTGTTTGCAGGGGCACGGGTATAGGGGAGCTTGCGGAGAGTGCGCGGCGCTCCTGGACCTCCATGTGTACAGCGCTCCCGGCGGTGTGGCTGTATACATACATACCACCTTTATACTCCATTGTTTCCGCGGTGCGTTAGCCGTTTGAACCTCATTCTTTAATGCTTTCCGCTTGTTTGCGTAATGAATGCGATACCCATACCAGGGGTGTGTGTGTGTGGACTGTTTGTACCTACTTTGCTCCCGGGGGTCGCTCGATTGGCTGGAAAATTGAGCCGCGGAGGGACAAACGGAGCCCACTTTTCGAGGGATTGAATTCGACGTTTGCAATGTGCAGTACTCGATGATTGCCGTTTTCCACTCGTCGAACGGATTTAAAACCACTCGGTTTAGGGTAAAAAGAGGGGGGAGGAGGAAGGAAAAGTTTATGTACCGCAGAGTGTGACTATTCTCTTTCCTTGGGGCAAATTTCATTTGAAACTCCCAAAGGAGCTGGATTACGGTGTTCACTGCTTGTGTTACTGTTTTCTTCTTTTTTTCTTTTCTTTTTTTTTTTTTTTTTTTTTAGTATACATTGGTGGTACCATCGATTATGATGAAAGCAGATCGGTACTCGTGTAACTTTCCCCCCCCCTTTTTTTATTATTACTTTGCATGATGAATAAAAGAGTTAAAGAAGATTGGACATAAATGTATGCACTTGTGCTCGGAGCTGAATCGTGCGACTTGTGTGGTTTTGATTATCGAGGCCGCTCGGCTGTTATACCGGGGATCGGTCGCGAACGGTTGGCGCAGTTTGCTACTGGGGTTCGTATGTGGGTGAATTTTATATTAGTTGTGGTTCACACGAACCTGTTGCTATAATAATATTTATGAAGTGATTTTTTTTTTTTTTTTTTTTTTTTCACGTGACTGAAGATACAATTTAATACATTCAAATGACGAATCCGACACTCTTTACATATTATCAGCAATACATTGTTTAAAAAGGTAAATCCTTATTCTTCTGATGCCCTCTTTGATCTAACAGAAAACTATAAAATACACCAAGAGTCTCTCGGACACTACCATTAGATACCCATACACACACGCGCGCGCAGGGCCCGTCTAACTGCATCTTCGCAGAGCCGAAAAAAAGAGCTAAAAAATCACGGAGAAGGAGAGCAAAAAAATGAAAAGTAGAAAAGAGGTGGAGGGGGGGGGGTAAGAGCTGCTCGCATCCCGTAAAACGATAAAATCTCGGGGCTGTCTCCTCAGCGGGTGCTCGCCAGCGCGGGCGGCAGCCGTCCGTGAGCGCCGGGAATCGACCAATTAGCGCTCGCGGCCGAGTTATTTATCGCGCCGCAGCAGAAAGAGCCGGCCCCAATTATTTCCCTCTCGCTCGGCTTCCCTTTTTTTTTTTTTTTTTTTTTCTTTTCTCTCTCCTCTTTGGCCTCGTCTCCGCTCGATGAGAACATCCAAGGGGTTATCGGATTTTCCGCGCGTCTTTTCTCTTCCCTCTGCACTCTCTCTAGACCCCAGAGCTCCGCTGTATACACATACACGAGCGAGCGCGACGAGATTTAATTTCGGCACCCCGTAAATCGTGGCCAATTTTCTCGTACAGGCACCTCCTCCTTCTCTTGCATCGATTAATCCCCTACTATGTTTCTCGCCACTTTACCCCCACCCTTTGAGATTCGCGGGCGAAAGAATTTCCAGCTGCCGCCCGTCCGAGTGATCTATCAGCAATTACAGGACAGCCCAAGTGGGTGTCCCGATATCGAGAGGAGAAGTGACTCACGACGCCATTTGATGGATCGCCAGTGGGACAGGGAGCTAAGGAAAAATCGAGCGATAAGAGCAAAGTTCGCGGAATTATGTCGCTGTTGGGGTGGGGCTGTCGGTGTAATTTGAGGTCCCGGTGGGTCCGAAGTTTTATCCCCGCGAGCATCGGAAAAGGACAACCGTCGCCATCGAGGGAGAGCACACGCCACGTGTATGAGTATTTTTACTAGAGGGGGGGGGGGGGCATCATGAAAAATGGAGCTCTAAAAGTTTGTTAAAAAAAGGAAAAAAAAAAAAATTTTTGCTGATAAATCCTTATGATCATTTGCGATCTTTTTTCAAAGCAATGGAGGCTGATGCGTGTGTGTGGTACATATATATGTACGATCGATCCAGGGTAATGGATCGCGGGGCGAAATGTAGCGACATCCATCTCGGACCAGAAGAGACGATTCAATTCTACCATCCATACGCAGATAAATATACGTACCTCGGGTCCATCGATCAAGTGCTGCGACGCGACTGGAAATTTTGTTTTCTAAGCCGAGAAAATGTGCTACATATGTGTATACTTATCTGTGGAAACAATGGATAAATAATTAAATGAAAACAACGTTTGATTCGACTGTTTGATGACAACTACGCAATGATAGTCGCAATATTTCACAAGTGAAACGAAGAAAAAACAAACTCGCGACTTATGTAATGTAATACGAGTGTACACATTAGCTATGTAAGCGTATACGTATACGCATACAATGGACGAAGCTACATAACATGGGTATGAAGCAGGGGTCGCTAGAAGGTCACTCGCCAGCCACATCGCGACGGGGGGTGGGTCGTGTACAGGTTTGTTGTCCATGTGCATGCAGTGTACACCGATGGCCCCGAGGCGACGAACGTGTACGCACTTTTCCCACGTAATATAGAATCGTCCCTGTGTTTGATATTCGTACGCGTATGGATTCTGATGGAGAACTGCAGAGTCTCGACTCTGGCCGTGCACATACATGTGGGCCTTCTATTTGTCGAAGGGGTGAAACCATGCGTCGACCTCTTGTCGGGGTATGTACATATTTTTTTTTTTTTTTTTTTTTTTTTTTTCAAGCGATGGGGGGAGGGGTTGAGCTTTTACGAGCTGTATTATTTTTATTTTCCGAGAGATGTGATGGACGTTTTTTCGATTGGAGCACGATACGCACCCCGAGGAGTTTTCAGTTTTCCGCTTCTCCCCCTCTCATCCCCCCGAAAACTCGGAAAAACTTTTTCACAGTCAATTTGTATTTTTTTTTTTTTTTTTTTTTTTCACTTACACATACACGCGTTTTACGGGCGCACGCGGCTTTCCTCGGCAAAGAGAGTTTTTTTTTCCCAAAAACACATATTTGCAGTATCTTCAAAAAGTCATGCGCATCGTAAATATTTAAGCCCCGGACTCTCTCAAACATTTTTGCGAAACGATATTTGACGCTCAAAGTTTCGACGGGTTTCAATGTACCCTCCGACACGTAACTTTTTTTTTTATCGATACTGTAATCACGCAGAAACAAAATTTAAAATAAAAATCCACTGATGTTGTAGGTACGAATAAAGAAAAAAATTAATCAGCCGCAAAATACAAAATTTCAAGCATATATATACATGTGTATAGAAAAGGGGGTGGGGAGCGATTCCGTTTGCAGTCGTCGTTGGTGGTGTGTACAATATACACTAGCTGCTCTCCCCCGCGAATGCGGCGTTGTCTTCCAATTAACGCCATTGTTCCGGGCGCGCGTGTGTACAAGCGCTCCCGTTCGCCCCCACACCCCGAATGGCTTATAACTCCCCCGCACGTGAAAATCGGCTGGTCGCCCTAATACTCCCTCGGGTCGTTTCCATCTCCCCTCCCGCAAATGATGAAGAGGAGGGGGGGGGGTGCTCACAAAAACTTGCATTCTCCGACGAGTCGCGTGCGATGCGATACCGATCGCCGGAAATAATGACGGTATTCTCTTTCGCTTTTGATTAGAGTTACGCTCCGGTGCGCGTGATTGGGTTCTTTTCGCCGGGGTGCCATGCAATCGAGTTGGGGAGGGATTGTTTTTTTGTTTTTTTTTTTTTTTTTCTTATAATTCACGCGTTACGCAATAGCAGCCACTGTATAATGTTTTAGGTTGGCGAAAAAACATCGACACGCGTAACGCAAATGTTGTTCCTCGTGTCGGTCGAACGGACAATAACCCTTCGATCAACGGCTCGAACGGGGGAAATTGTGGAATGTTGTTGTTTTTTTTTTTTTTTTTTTTTGTCAGTGCACGCACTTTATCCCCTCGCGAGCTTCGATCGAGCTGCAGCGTCGATTTTCAAAACAGCCGCGCCAGAGGGAAATTATTACGTCGAGGGCACTTGTGAACATCGCTGCGCCGCGGCTCTCGTACTTTGCGATACCATTTGGGCTGTGCAGCGCGCGGTGGTGTCGAAAGGAAAACAAAAAAACATTTGGCTTGCACTTTTTCACGGGTGGCTAGGCTGACACTTCAAACCGCCGTACCGGCCGCGATCGGGTTAACTCGTTGTGCGATATTTACTATTGTTGGCTGTAGCATGGCACAGTCGGTAGGACGTGGCACTCGTAGCTCTTGAACAGTTTGGGTTTGAGACTATTGGAATTGTTGAAAGGACAGTCAAAAGCTATCATACGTATGAGCAAAGGAACAAAATCGAATTGAATATAGATGTTCCACGTCGTTTTTTGTTTGTCATGGTGATAAATCGTCCAATCGGTGATCAGCATTACAGTGGACCATTGTCAATACAATCAAACAGCACATAAACAAGTAACATTAAATCGAGCCATGATCTATACGTACTTTACATGCATACGATACCATTTCATGGAAATTCGTATGAATCGTTTGGAGAAAATTATACTTTGTTAGTGAATTCATCATTTATTCTCTCGTAATTAAAAAAACAACGTACTACACTACACTTAAAATTCTGAAGCATTGAAAAACAAAACGACTGTAGGCTTTAAAACACAAGCTCGTTGTAAGTTCTCTTTTAAACACGCGAATGTGAGCTACTGAGCTTTCACACTGTACGTATAGCCACACGCGCGCACACGAATCTCGAGGTTAATAGACGAGGTAATAGAGGCGTGAGAGCAAGTCAAGGGAGCGCGACTCAACGGCATCTTAATTATCGCACTTTGAGAGCACGACTAAGTGAAGGCCAGGGCCACTTTTGACACACTCTCTCTCTCTCTCTCTCTTTCTCTGCACCTACCAAGTTTCATGCACGTGTGTTATATGCATACAAAACATATATGAGTGTGTGTGTGTGTGTATACATAAAATAGGTGCGTCTCGCATGTATATATATGCGCAACTTTAAAGTCACTTTACCTACGCGCGAGCGGCGTACCCATAATATATAAGCCGCAGAGTCAAAGAGGTGGCTCCACCAGGGTGTACCTACTAGTATAACGCATGCCTGTGCATGTATTGTATCCTACCGCGTGCACCAATAGGTATAGAGTATGTGGTGTATTGTCGCGATTTTCACTCTCATATGTACCCACTGCTTCTACCGCGGATTTATCGAGTTTTGTCAAATAGTATGTATAGATAAATATTATTATTCTTATTATTCATATTATTATTATTATTATTATTATTATTATTATTATTATTATTATTATTATATCTGTGTATGNTTTTATATCTGTGGCTGAAAATGTTTTTCAGGCGTATTTTCGTGTGACTAAAATTCATGTGCCACACTCTCAGCGTACGTATCGAGCATTTATAATTGCGTTTGAAAAGAAAATTCTCCAGAGGGGTTGGGGAGGTTTTCATGAAACTTCACATAATATTAGGTTGCGCGAGGGAAAGGAGATTCAATTTTTCACACAACGTTTTCATTTTTGCGGCGCGTAATGACATTTTTCCACAATGACGCGCCCTTTGTAGCACGGGGATGTTGAAAAGTGTACCCACTGGGTAATTTTTACCGCAATAATGAGATATCTCAGTAAAAAATAAAAAATGAAAAAATAAACAAAGAATAAACTTTGTTGGTAATGGAACGCGTGTGTTTTTCATGTTGCAGAGTGCAAGTTTCCAGAGAGTTGGAACGGAAGGTGGTTTCAGTACGGCAAAGAGGGTCCCGTCATAGTGAATTCGACGCATCTGCTCGACAGGAAGTGCATCGAGAACAACCAGGACACGTACATCACTTACGAGGAAAAGTAAGTTAAAAAAAAAACATGGCCTTTTGCATCTCTATTGAAAAATAATGGTAACGATAATGATTGAGCTGATGGTAGAGACGCTACGCTCGTAAACGTCAAAAGCAAGATACTTACCTCAGCTCATTGATTATACGTATTATGCACATACTGTGTGCAGGCAAAACCCAATTGACTATAAAGAAAGAAAAAAAAAAAAAATTTGTTTTACGATCGATTACAGCCCAGCGGACAGCGAGTGCTACCGATGCATGCTATTCACCGAGCGGGACGTGAACGTCATCCAGTACCGTGAATGTGAGTCGATTTCTTTCATCCGTTGCACGAATCGTGCAGATGCAGAGACACGCTTTACAAAATATACACTCACGTGTACTTTTAACAGATTAGATAAGGGAACCGCAGCGGTACACGAATCTATCGCCTTTCACCGTGTGTACCTGTACCACTGTGTACTTGACACGCGAAATCACGTGGTGCAATCGGCTGTACTTTGGCCGTATGATGCATTAACGGGGGGGGGCAACATTTTTATCGCGGCTTTTTACATCGCTGAGAATGAATTTCGCTTCGGAGCGAAGATTTTCGTTTTAATTGGCGTTTGAATATTTCGGGGAACATCCAATCTTTATACCTTCATGGAGCCAGTGAGAGTAGACGAGATTATCCGATACGTCGGACTGAGGTGTGATTGATATTTTTTCTTCGAGTATAAGTACCAATTTATATTTGATGAATTTTTCGCCGAAATAGATCAAATGTTGTAAGTGGCGAAAATCGCCAATACGAGAGGTCATTTAATCATCGTAGCTTTTGAAAAAAAAAAAAAAAAAAAAACACTGGTTAACAATTTTTCTTGAAAAAATATAATCCGAAGATTAGATGAAATTTTATTATTATTACTCTTGACACTGCAGCTCGTAATAATTTCTCGTAATTTTCATCATAATTATCCCTCGTATACACCACGAGGGTAATATCGCTAATTAAAACCACACACAATGAACTTCCCGTGAACTCTTCTTCTTGAAAAAAAGGAAAAAGAAAATTAACAGACTAAAATATTAACGCTAATCGAGACGCATGTACATATACACGCCTACACTGTACGGGGAGCGCTAAAATCGATCCATCCTTTTACCCTCCCTCCCGCTCATCCATGCGTCATACATACATATACGCACATCGTGGAAAGTCCTGAAAAAAAAAAAAAAAATAGCTACGAAAAATAAAAACCCAACATGGCAGTCGCAAATAGAATCGTTTACAACTCTTACCGGGCACGTGAGCGCGTAAGTGCAAGCTATACCCCCCCTGCCCATCAGTAAGGAGGAGTAAAAGTGCAAAAACAGCGGCAGTAACGCGAAATCGGACGTCCGGGCATTTTGCTGATATGTAGGTATAACACACATGTTTCCCTTACATTCGATATCGTATACGTGCAAAAGTATTTTTCACCCATAGCGTGCATTACCGCCGAGCTTGCATATTCCAAGTGCTGAGTCTCAACCCCTTCTTGGGTATACAATGGGCCCTGTGGGTATACTTTTTCCGCTCAGCCATGGTACACGTATATACATGAGATGTATTTCTGGAGAAAGAAAAATTTAAAATAAGGTTTGAAAACCGCTCGTTCATCAATTATCCCTCTTTTTAGATATATACTTACGTATACATCTCTGCTCGGAATCAGTGTGGCAGCCCTGTGCTCCCACGCGCTACGTGCAAACAGTTTTGAAGAAGAAAAAAAGCTGCGTAGCTCCGGAGGAAACAGGTGTTGGAACCTATATAATGGATTATCAATATCAGGTGCGACTCCTGACGTTTGTTGTATGCACACCTACGTGCACACTCGTGTACACCTGATGTATGTACACGAGACTTATTTGCGTCGGCCAAAGTATAGACCGTGTGTTGGTTCAACGACACCGGCGACACGTGTCTCCTTTCGTGTAGTATAGGTACATAATCTGTCGATCGCACGTGAAAAAAAAAAAAAAAGGTCACCTATTATATGGAAGATAATAATCCGTACGTGCTCTATATAGGAAAAAAAAACAAAGAGCCTAATCAGCCACGACGGCGCGTCGCGTGAAACAAGATGTAATGTTTATCGCGTTCGAGCTCGAGGGGGTATAATGTACGACGTACATTATACATATAAGCACATAAATATATGTATACTTTAATGAATAGTTGTACCTTTACGTTTACGATGGGAGCAGGAAAGAAATTATCCACGCTCTCGTTCGCTTGTCCCTAACTACGTTGTAATGAAGAATCTTACGCGGAGATTTCGCGATTTGAATAGGTATAACATCCAATGAGTGTAATCATCCACTTGGCCGATGTACTTTTCTGCTCTTTTGGATCGAGTTTTCCTGAAAAAAAAAAAAAAAAAAAAAAAGCCATGTACGTGGATTTTAACTACACGTCGTTTGGCCAAAAGTGCCATTAACTTAATCTTCGTGTGCTCCTTTTTTATTTACTTTTCTCATTCGTCCCGGTTAAACGAAGAAAAGTGCTTATCCGTCACGGAGACGCGTACAGTGGTTATACGACGGTAATTTAGATGTCGTTTCAATTAGGATAATTCGCGTCTGGAAAACACGAGCTGGTCAACCATCGGCAGCTAAAGTGCCCGAGTTTGTGTATACTGTGACATTGGACGATTTTCCATACAAGGGTGCCATTACGCGCGTCAAAACAAATTACAAGTGCGCGTGTCCGGAGCACGTTTCATCGGGTGTTTTTTTAATCGCACGAGTGAAAGGTACATTGGAGTACAGCGACGAAGGTCGGTGGAATTGTCTTCGCGCTCCGAATCGAGGATGACGGTGGGGAAGGGCGAGTTTAGTTTTTCTACCTGTTTTTCTTTCACAAACGGGGCCAGGAAGCGCTGCAGTTTGATAGCCGATAAGCCACTACGCGAACTCATGTATACGTGTACGTGAAAAAAAAAAAAAAATAAATAAACAGAACGTATCTGTAGGTGGGTAGAAAGTAAGAAATGACCGGCAGCGGTGAGAGCGACCTCGAGAGCTCGACGTACAGTTATCGGTTTGTGTGCTTGACCCCCCCAAGTAAAAAAAAGAGAAAAAAAAAAAAAAAAATCGGGGGTGGGCGACCTTGGAGGGTTAGTCGTTAATCTGTAATAAAGACCACTGGCGACGTCGACGCTGATAATGATGATGACAATGTCGAGCCATCGATCTAATCGACTCGAACCAAACATTGCCGCGCAAACAATAATTCCTCCTCCCCCGGCAAGCGCACTCTATCATACAACGCCAAAACAGTTGCCGCCCCTTCTCCGTCCCGCTACGCACGGCTAATGCTCTCCTCTCTTCCACTCATTAATTACCAGCACGAATATATATTTATATACACATATTGTACCGAATATTATATACCCAGCTTGTAATGCACATGTACGATAAATTCGAGCACAAAACACCAAGCCAAGAGCCCACCGAGAGATAAACCTTGTAAATACGGATACTTATCCCGCTTCCGCCGATACGTTACGAGGCTCGCCCATTAATTCACCGTGAATGCGTATACCGTTATGATCCGTACGCGCTCAAAAGACGAGTGCCTATATACAAAAGGAATCGTATCGTCCCGTGTGGCATGTCCACTCGAGCGAACCTCCCTCCCTTTCTCTTGTACTGAAATCTACATTACAACTACTCACCCGTCTCGAGGCCCTTTCGCCAACGTCCTCGAACTCGCGTCCCATCCACATCCCGCGCTTAATCCATTTACCGACCGAAAAAAAAAACTCCGCCTCGCGCGTAAATGTACGTATATGGATATGATACGCTGCTAATCCACGTGCACGTCCTCCTGCACGTTTCTGTACCCAAGAGGCATGTGTACAGGGAAAATGGAAAAAAAATGGGACGAGCCAATCCCGATGGCCGATGGAATAAGGGGAGCAGGGCTGTGCGCCGAAAGAGAAAATAAAAAAAGAAAAGGGGGATGCATCTGCAGTGGAGGAAAAAGTGTGTATAATGTATATATACAAGTACTCGCAATAATGCCAAACGTTCGAGGGTGAGCGAAACACGGGGAAGGTGGGGGTTGTTCCTTTTCAATAATCCACTAAAACGCTTTTGCCTCCGTAAGGTATGGTACGGTGCCATTTTTTTTTTTTTTTTTTTTTTGCCCCTAGCTCCGGGGTTTCTTCCACCCTCGCGCGATTTTTCCTTTTTAATAACCACGCGTGCTTTGATGCGTTGTAATGACGTTGCTTTTGTTCGCAGTTGCATCTCGTATAAGTACTGATTCCAGATGAAGCGCTAATTTCGATGAGTGAGCGTCACTCGTGTTCTCGATTGAGCAACGCGCGCTGCATACTGCGTTATACTCACGGTAACTCCTTTTTCCCATAAACCCAAGCTCGTATTATACATCTAGCATTTTTTATGATTACCTATATATGTATATATATTATACTCTCCCTCTCGCCCAAAGAGTCGATTAAGCGTCGCTTGGCGCGCGCACACGCGGAAGCTCCGACCATCTCGCCCCTCTTGTATTTTCTCTTTTTTTTTTCTTCTCCATACCCATTCTCTCTTGCCCACTGTTTCAAAGGGGTGCATATCGTGCGCCCCGACAATGGCCGTCACTTTTAGTTACGTCATACCCGTGTCAGGGGGAGAGAGAGAGAGAGAGAAGGCTCGCTTTTCCCTACTCCCAGCCACCACCTCTGCTGTACAACAGGCCTCTGTGTGTATAAAATGTATGGTATATACATGTATAGGTACATAAAAAAGCGAGAGACGAGAGAAACAGATACGGAGCGCATTCCTCGCCGGAGGCAGTGTAGAGTATGGGTGTATACGTTATATATGTAGTACTAGTGGCGGTGGCGACGAAAGAGCTTGGCTCCCATTGTCATGGCCCTCGAGGCTAACCGTGAAACGCCGCCAAGCCGGAACGGACGGACCTTGCGAAACTGATTGCGATTGTCTTCAAGGGAGAGAGCAGTTGCTTGGCTGACTGCCGGTTGGGGTTCCGATGCGCGCCCTGTGGATGTATTTGTATCAATGTGTATGTATACACACGTATACGTCTCGTGAAAAATGGTAACGCATAGACTATAAACATATATATATACATACTGTACGGGGTCTATGGTGTATTTATGTTACATGCCTCTCTTCTTCTCCTCCTTCTTGTTTATGGGCCACTTTATTCGCGCAGCCTTGATTCCTCGGCTACTACCTTAATAATACATATACATCGTACTGTTAGGTATACTCATACTCCCTGTTTTTCGGTAATGGACAATATCGCTCGCGTTTTATGTCTTTTATTCTCCCTTTCTCGTATGTGCATGGGTATGAGGGTTTCCAACATCGACTGCAAAATACCCTCTCTTTGATGAACCCGTCAAATTCAAGCTTTATTGAGTGAACGGTATAGCATAATTTTTTGTCCTTAAAAGTTTTTTCACCGATCCGTCGAGCCTCTCGATTGAGACATCTCGGCGTGAAGGCACTGATCTCTTTTTTCGAGCCTTTTCCCTTACTCCTGAAAGAGCTGTACCAACTGTTCATCCGTTGATCCATCAGTTGTACACCGGATCTCGGCCCAATGTATATAATACAGCATCTCCCTCGACGCGTTTCTCTCATTTACAATGAGAATTCGGTGTATGTACAAACAACTCCCACAGCTGCACGCGCTAGATCAGAAATACCATTTTCCGTCCGAGTGCACTTTAGGAGCCCCGGCTTCCTCTCCCCTGGAGTCGAGTAGGAAGTTCGCGCAGCTTCCCTCTCTTGTGTACACGCTCGTGGTGCAGTACAGATACAACATGCGTGTGTGCATGCGACAGTTGCACCGTAGTCGCCACACGGAGTACATGTATATACGTTTTCTATATGCGCCCGTTAAAATAACACATAATATGAGCCATCGAAGAGAGACAGGATGGAGGAAAAAGCCCATTGGAGTTCGATAATAGGAGATGGAGGAGATCTCGGCGATGGTCAGAGTGTGGTCGCTGATGGGAAAAAAAAAACAAAGGGAAGCTTTTAATTTCTGGTGTTTATCACAACAAATAGGTAGTTGTACGTAGACCTGGGGTTTATGGATGTGCGTATGTTTTATGTGGTGCGAACACTGGGGGAGGCGAGACTTTCGTTTTTAGGTGTACAGAGTTTGGAAGAAATCGGCATGATATATCATGGCAGCGAAATGGTTTTCTGGTTCGACAAAGTTTTGAGTATACTTGACAAAAATAATCATCCAGCATAGAGGGACCTTGCGCAGAGTAACAATGACGCTCTGCAATTATGCTGGCTCTGGTGGTTTTCGAGACAATCGGAGTTTTGGTTTCCACAAAAGGTCATACAAGTACGTGTGAGAGTAGATGAAGCCGAAAAGAAACGAAACCCAATATTTCATTTGAAAAGGTAGTCTGGTACTCCTAAAATGTCTTTACATATAACTTAATTTCTTTTCCTTTTTTCGACTGCATTTCCGATAAACAAACAAACTGACTTCTAAACCTACTTTTACAAATGAAAAAAAAAAAAAAACACAACTCCCCGCGCCCTCTCAAAAGCACCGCGACAGGTGAAGCCGTAAAGAGCCAAATTTTTCTCCCGTTCGGCAACAACCGAGATAATCTGCGCGCACTTGTAAGTCCCCATCTACTTGGAAAAGAGGAGAAAAGCACTATGTGCCACGGTGCAAATTAATAAACAATCAAGCACTGGTTTGCGTGGAAAAAAAAAAAAAAAAAAAAACAACATAAAGCAAGCCATCAGGATGGAAATTGTCCGCGCGACTTCCAATGACAATGAGTTTCGGCCATCACGGTATAGATGCGTATGTATTTTTACCCACTCGGGCGCAACCGGAGCGAGAGATAATTACCTATTTTCTTCCCGAGCTAACCGGGGGCGTCTTTCTCGCAACGGGTGCCATGGCTCCTTTATCTCTCCCGCCTCCTCTCCGCGAAAGTATATATATATATATATATATACGCGTAGCTGCGGACACGAAGCCAGGCAGCGACAACAGCTACACACGGCCTGTGCTTCTGCCGCGGACGACAAACCCTTGCGCCGGAGTGGGAGTACCCATGGAGATGTTGCCGGTCTCCCTTATCTGTCCATCTTTCGGATCGCACGCGGTGTGTATATCGGCGAAGCCGAGCGGTTACGACGTCGCGAGAGGGGGAGGGATGAAAATTGCCGGGGACGATGCGCCTCTTTAGATTAGGATCGCGGGCGGGAGGCTGGCTTTTCCCTTCTGGAGGGAGTTTTTTCGCGGCGGTGGTTATTGGGAGTGTGTGTATATGCGTGCAACACGCGCTATGAACTTGATCGATCCAAGAGAGGAAAAACGATTGGGATCGATCGGTATCTGCACGGGTGTAGCGATTGTACGCGGAAAAAGTTGAGAGAGAGAGGTGAGATTGTCCCGGTATCTCGTATGATTGTGCACGAAACTCGTAAAATTCGCGTTGGATGCTTAAAATAATAGGAAAAAAGAAAGAGAGAGGATTTATGGATGAGGGAAGAGCAAACAAAAACAAAAAAAAAAAAGAATGAATGTGGGTAAGGAAATGTCATGCATTAAAACTCAATAAAATAGTGGGTCGCAAGGGGGGAAAAGGGAGAAATAATATGTTGGGAGAGCCGGGAAAAAATAATAATAGAAAATAGTGCCATGGAGAAATCGTTTGTTTGGCGGAGGGGGAAAAGAAATATTTATCTGCCTGAGATTAATGCAAACTGGGGCCCGACGTTGACGGGGATTGTCAGTCGGCTCGATTTATGGCTGTCGCTGACGCATAATGTTTTTCCATCACATTTTACGAAATATGACGTGAAGTTTACACAAAAAAAAAAAAAAAAAAAAGAAATTTGAATACCGGAACAAAAACATTATAGAACGAACGATTTGTACGCGAAGTAAAAAATAAATCAAAACCACCGTTGAAAAATTTATCAACTGTACAGGTGAGTTGGCGTGGATTACATTTCGCAATTATAAGACAAAGTTACCATCATTACTTAGGCATTATTTCCATGTAACAAATCCTTCACGTCGCAGATGGGATGCAATTAAGATTGTTCTTTACGTTTTTGACTAAAAAAAAAAAAAAAAAAAAACGACGAAAACTGCTTCGACTCTCCTCTGCGCGAACAGAGAGACAAAAGCAATCCCTGTCTCGAGGAGGAAAGAGAAAAAGGAGGGANAATTTAATCCTGGCGCGACAAAGGAGCATGAAAAATCTTTGTGTTTTTCTTGAGGATATATATTATGAACTCAATGGAGAAATCTTGCGAGAAAAAAAATTATAAAGACTAAAAAAAAAAAAAAAAAAAAACGACGAAAACTGCTTCGACTCTCCTCTGCGCGAACAGAGAGACAAAAGCAATCCCTGTCTCGAGGAGGAAAGAGAAAAAGGAGGGAAAAGCTCTAATTACCCGGCCAAAGTAGTCCTCTTTTTATTTTCCGCCCGGCGCGCGGGTAAAGGAATCTCGGGAAGACCCAATTTCCTGGCAGCTGCAAATAATTTAATAAATCGCAATGGGCTCACCGTGGAAAAAAAAAAAAAAAAATAGAAGAGTCAACGTCAAGACGACAGTGTATCGAGGGAGGAATCGCTCGGCTCTTCTCCCCTGATACAACCTGACGCGAACTAGCGCCGGATCCAATTACTCGAATCGGAAACTCTACTCTTCTCCCTCCTCCCTGCATGTACATCCATACACATATATATATATATATGTACACTCCTTTTCTCCCGTACTATTTTTAATCCACGTATACGTGCAACGCTATATACGTATGTATATACGTGCGCCATGAGAGAAGGGTTGTTGCGCCTCTGCTTTCCCGGCTGCACACTTTTCCTCTTTTTTCCCTTTTTTTGGATTAGAAAACCGCCGTGTCGTCGCGATAAATCGTCGCACGATCCGACGTGTGTGTGTGTGTGCGCCAGCGGGTATACCCCTGCTATCGGACTTTCTCGATAAAATGTCTCTGCGCTCGATCCTCCTTCTCCTCCTTCATCATGCCTCTCTTCTTCTCCTCCTTCTTGTTTATGGGCCACTTTATTCGCGCAGCCTTGATTCCTCGGCTACTACCTTAATACCACTTGGCCGATGTACTTTTCTGCTCTTTTGGATCGAGTTTTCCTGAAAAAAAAAAAAAAAAAAAAAAAGCCATGTACGTGGATTTTAACTACACGTCGTTTGGCCAAAAGTGCCATTAACTTAATCTTCGTGTGCTCCTTTTTTATTTACTTTTCTCANTTATACTCGAGAGTATACCGTGCTGTATCGACTTGTATGGGCACCCAAGAGCCACCATAAATCATAGGCCCTTTCGATTAGACGTAAACTGCGATACTTTTTCCAAACACCTCTATTTTGCCCTCCTCTTTTCACGATATAAAAGCTTATACGTGCTAATAATACTGTGAGTCCCAAGACTGTCATCCAAAGTTTTAAAAGATACGTAATTTGCACATATTTGAGATTTAAAGTAGACCAAGTTATATAAATATGAAAAAAAAATAGCTTCGAACAACATATAAAAAACCAAAATACCAATGGAAAAAAGTAGGGGGAGAAACGAAATTGATTAAATACTCACAGCCCGCATCGATAAAGACATCGATGTATCACTTGCTTCCCGTACAGGTATAGAGAACCAAAAAGCGCGACCGCGACGAGTTGTCTCTCGCTTTTATTTATAAACCTCTCCCCTGGGGCAACTGTAATGCACACGTACCCCAAACGCGCGTCCTTCTTTTGTTCCATCCGGTACACATGCCTTTGACTCTTGAAAAAAAAGCAAAAAAAAAAAATAATAAATAAATGGAGAAAAAGTAGTCCGCCAAAACGTGCGGCAGCCCGTCAGACTCGAAGCGCAAAATAATGGCGCGTCACTCCAAAGGGGAGAGCACAAGCCAATACGGAGACAATGCGCCGTCGGTCCGCATTGTTAGAATTCGACTCTCCGCGACGTTTTAAGCTGCCTACTCGCACGCGAAATAACAAAAAAATGCAAAAGCGCCCGCGCCCCCTTGGGCCCCTCTCCTTTAATGCCCTCCCTTGTTTTCGCAACCCCCGCGCGCGCGTCTAGTTTCTCCCTCCCGATGCCGACAAGTTCCATCCTCCTCCTCCTCCTCCTCCTCTTCTGTCTTAATCAAGGGAAAAGTGCGTCCTGGTCTCTGCAGCAGAGGCTGGTTTTCCCCCTTCCTCTACCCTCCTACTAAACTCAGGTTAATTGTTTTTCGGTACCGCCGCGAAACTTTTTAATACCCGCGACTGTGTATATATGAACGCTACTGTTGCGGGTGTATGATTGATGCTATTCATACCCCCGTGAACAAAGTAACGTCACACGTGTGGCCGATAGTAGAAACCAAAAAAATTGATAACGAGAGGTTGGTGAGGGCTTCGTCACCCCCCGACCCAAATTCTCTAATCAATAATTGACGATCGGCCCGTCTGCAGCTCAGCTGCTGCTTTTTGTCCCCTACCTCGTGAAACTCGCTCATTTTGCGCGAAAACGCTCATCCCTTAGTCAAGAGGAACAGAGACGCTAAGACCTCCTCGCCCCATTACGGACATCAGCTCTCTCTTGTGCGCACACTCAGACTCCTTTGATAATTTATGCATTTCGGCATAATCTCTCTATCTCTATGTCCCCGGGGGACCCACCCTCTTTAGCTTCCACCCCCCCCCCCCCCTCCGCCCTGACAATCGTGGATCCGGCTGGCTTTTCTTGCTACTCCACTCCCCGTCTCTCCTCGAGCATAAATATCGCATGCTCGCCCTCCGTACACCCACACATACATGCCCCCCCCCCCTAGCCCGAATACGCGTCTACTCGACCAGACAGCGCAGAGGAGATGCTTTCGGGGCGCGTTAGGAGCGTCAATGTTCATTTGAGAGCAACTTTTCTGTTAGCCTCGGGTCTTTTCTACCGCGTGTGCGGGTGCACGTGGGTCGAGAGGTCCGGTCAAAAGGTAAAAAGTTTTACCTCGTTTGCTCCGATCGGGAGATATTTTGATGCCTACTCTGGATTTCGGAGTAGATGGGGATGGGGTGGAATGTCTGTGTTTTAATTAAAACTCCGCTCGCGGGCTTGGAATTGTTTTTTTTTTTTTTTTTTTACCTTTCGTTTCCGGCAGGAAAATGTTACTTTGTACCCCGTACATGGAGGAGATACGAATCACATACACAATTGTATACACTGTAAAGCGTGTTCTCTGCGTCAAAGTATGCTCACATTTGGATGAAATTGGCTAAACTGTTTGTCGTTTTTGTTTTTTTTTTTCCAATGATTGGCGCAAAAATCAGCCTTTTGCTTCCCGCACCACACGTCGATCGACTTTGCCTGCCAGGAGCTGCGCTCGGACGACAGTTTGAACTCGATGTTCCGGCTGGACTCGAAGCCGATCCCGTGCCCCTTCGCCGGACCACCGTTCAGTTTCAGCTACAATCGGGGCCACGGCGAGTGCAAGGCCCTAGAGAACCAGGTCGAGAGCTGCACCGACGAGAGCAAGCTCCTGCTCAAGTACCAGGCCTGCGCCGACATACAGGGAGCCGAGAGCAGCAGTGAGTACAACATATATATATTATATATACACGTATATGTATACCTATACCTGTGGGTACCACTATATAAGAGATGCGCGGCGGCATACCGTTGACCCTGACCCTTTTAGCTCGCGCACGCTTCTTGTTCCTATTATATACGAGTGCCCCTGAAGTACTCGGCTTCTGATGTTGTTTCTATATCTCCCTGCTCATTTGTGTTTAATTAAGATGAACATTTTTTTTTTTTTTTTACAAGTAAAGAGAAAAAAGAGAGGGGGGAGTCGACACAGGGGTTGTATTTACTTTTGGACAAGTTTTTTTAATTAATCGTAACGAGCGGGTGGCAGATTTGTATTTTAAAATTTAATCCTGGCGCGACAAAGGAGCATGAAAAATCTTTGTGTTTTTCTTGAGGATATATATTATGAACTCAATGGAGAAATCTTGCGAGAAAAGGAATTATAACAATTGAGGGCATTGCAAGCTTCTTGTATCCTTTCAGAGAGCGGTTTCCGGTGCGTTTTGCCTCTCGTGAAAAATTAAAGTACACACATATATATACCTCCGTTCTCCATTGAGCACAAAGGAATGTATTTTTCTCGCGTTTTATGGTTGAAAGGTAAAGCGCACCATCGAAACAACGAAATCGGATGTGCATGGGTTTCGCGTGCGCGGGACAACAGGAGGGGGGAAAAGATAGCGCGGAACCGCTAATTGAAACGCCGCTCGGGCTTTCGAGCCGAAAGAATAATACACGGAGACACGCGATGAGCATCATCGCGATTGGAATTACAAAATGAAAAAAAAAGGAGATCCCGAAAGAACAGAGTAAACGGGCAAAAACAAAAAAAAAAAAAAGAAAAATCGCCGTGGGGTCACTCGTTGGGCTTCCGTATCCAGCCTAATAAAATGTGTACGTACACGTGATGAAAAAAAAAAAAAAAGAAAATTAGTTTCTTTTTTTTTTTCGTTCTTCTCAAGTCGCCCTAACTGGATTATCAAAGCACACCTAATTCGATTAAGATTTCCCTTGGCAGGTCGGCCCCCTCTTGTACAGACCGAGACAAAAAGAAAGGAAGGAACCCATCCGGCGGATTTTCCTCGGTTCCGTTACTGAAAATAATGCGATTGAAAGCTCTCTCTCTCTCTTCTAGTTATATTGGGATTCCAAAAGGTCACGTGACTCTCGCGATATATATAGTCACTTGGGGGAAAAATAACACAGGGCTTGTAGGTGCAATTATATTTTTATTCTTTTTACACGTTCAACGATTGTAATACGATAAAGCCTTCGAATAACATATTTTTGAGGAGATGACAATACATTAACTTTTTTTTTTTTTTTTTATATTATAGTGCTCTACGTCCAGCTCCTTTTTAATAAGGGCACTACTATGGGCACTTAGCACTTTGGGAAAGGGACAAGGAAAGGGATGGGAGGCCCCCCATTACTGGGAGGGGGGTAGGGGGAATTAGGCAATTTTTGCTGCGAGAAGGTCGCCCAAACCCTCCTCGAGGAGCAATTGCCTGGAGAAAAAGCACATGTGAACAATCACAGAGGTACTTGCCCGAAAAAGTCGCACTATGGCCGGGAATTGAACCACGGTCTCCCGCGTGCCAATCCACGACCTAGCCGACCGAGCCACCGCGAGATCACAATACATTAACTATTTTTTCCCAACTGAATTAGTCTTTTGCAGCTTAAAACTTTCCTTTACGAGTGCGAAAACGCACATTTAACCTTACCAAAATCCCGCTTGTTTTCCTATGTATAGTCGGGAACGGGAGAACTTTGTACAGGTTAAATGTGTATTTTCGCTTTTTTAAAGGAAAGTTTTAAGCTGCAAAAGACTAATTGAGTTGGGAAAAAATAGCTAAGGTATTGTCATCTCCTCAAAAATATGTTATTGGAAGGCATGTTATTTTATCTTATTACAATCGTTGAACGTGTAAAAAAAGAAAAAAATATAATTGCACCCATAAGGCCTGTATTATTTGTCCCCCAAGTCACTATATATATCGCGAGAGTCACGTTACCTTTTGGAATCCCAATACCTAAGTAACGCAACTCGAGCTAATCCACACACATTATAATATTGTATATATGTACGGAACGTGCCATGATAATATACACATGTAGGAAAGGGTGAGGAAACACAAAACGAGTCGGAGCATTTTTAACGAGGGCCTCGCGGCGCGATAGCGTTTAAATCCCGTTAATTGGCACGGGCATGCGCTATACGTAAATTATCATAGCTACGTTGTATTCTCGCCCTTTTGATCCGACGAATTCTCAGCTGTACTCCGTCAAACTGATCTGTGACCCATGTACCAATGCTACAGCCGTCGAGAGCATACATATATTATGTATACTAGTTTTTTGTTCTCACGGCTGCTATTGTGCATACACCTCCGTTATATGTTATTTATTAGCTCACACTTGGTACAATACATGTACGCACTAACGATGACGCTTCTCTTTTTCATTCCAGCCGAGGAGCTGCAGTGCCTGGCCGTGTGGAAGGACGGGCGCAACATGTACCTGCTCGGGACTTTGAAGGTGGCCGGCAGCGAAGAGGAGACCTTCAGGTATAATATATACAACGCAACATCACATTGTTCATAGGACCGACGGCCCCGCGCTTTTTCCTATATATACAGCGTGTGCATCTTGATTGCTGCAATTAGTTGGGGCTAGCTCTGGTGGAGTATAAGTATATATATACCTAGTATAGGTACAAGGAAGCCAGCCTGTATATTATATAAGGCGTACTCCGATGGTACGGTTCAGGCTCGGTCTTTCAGTTGGAAATTGGGCTGTTTTCGTCTCGGGCTTGCCTGCACGTCGCTCCACGATACATTTTTGTCTACAGCGGCCCCTTCAAAGATCTCACGGGCCGTAAAACCGAGCAGCTAAGACGATATATACGTATAAGTGATGGATGCGGCGGTGATTGCCGTTATATACGCGGCTCATCTCTTTTTGGACCCACGAAAATACACATCAGAGTTGTTGGGTATGACGATTTATACTCTTGTCCAGGTGGAAAATCTGTATACACCCACGCGTGCGTGAATTTTCGTGGGTCGATTTTCAATCGCGAGTGCAAGGAACATCGTGTAGAGACCATCACTCTCTGGCTGCATGCGGGTAATTACCTCGCGTTCTCGATTTTCATCCATCCCGAAAACTCATTCACAGCGACAATGAAAAAAAAAAAAAAAAAAAAAGCTTTTGTGAAAATATACAATGCATGCGTCGGCGTGTGATCGGCCGGTCTCGAGTACATTTCACGGAGGGCTTTAGGAACCGGCAGATCGATCACTGCGCTCAACGTCATCCCTCAAAGAGAGACCGGACGGCCGATCAATCCAAATTATTCAGAGCTCCCATTATGGTCCGCGCGGAGTCGAGCTCGCCCTTTTATACGTGTATGTAGACAAGTACACCCGCGTGATTAATCCCGTAAATGCGATCGTTACCCCCGAAGGTACATTATACATACCGTAAAACCAACGCTCTCGTTCACTTGTGCAAGTTTATTAGCGGGATGAATTGACGCGCGGAAAAAAGACTGCCCGGGGAATGATCAAGTGCGAGCTTCCGGAGGGATCGGCTGCTTACCGATCCCGAATGAAAACCATCATCAAGAGCAGCCCAAAGACCGTACTGTATCCTCGTTCGGACTCTTTGGTTGATTCTCGTCTCGTCCCACGGAGTGCCTCAATTTCAGTTAATTAAATTTGAAGGAGAGCCGCACGTGCACGCGCTCGAGCTGTCTGTACAACGAGCCACCCGTCACAGTAGTGTACATGTATACTTATACACCCGATCCTTTTCTCTCGGCTGTAATTAGCCGCCCGTCGTCGTTTTCATGCAGTTCGCACGATTAACCAATTGTCGGCGCATAGTCGCACGATTTCCCATGCGACCTTTCATGCTTTCGGCGATGCGCATACCAGAGATGACTATTAATTACATTGCAGAGCCGTGTTTCGGGCAAATGTTTGTAGACTTGTTATTTCCATCTGGAAAAGGAATTGCTCTCTAGTTTTTATTCGATAATGTTTATTCCATTTGGTGAAAAAAAAAAACAAAAACAAAAAAAAAAACCACTTTTTCAATTAACAACTTGGCTCAGCCCATACGTACGAGTGTACACATACCCCCTGGGCCGTCCAACTTAGAAGCAGAGAGGCCCTGTATGTAGTTAAGCCGATGAGTATAGGTAATTGAGAGAGAGGGAGCACATAGAAACCCGACAAGCTGCCCGCAGCGCATTGCAATTGACGATAAATAAATCAATCAGAGAAACAAGCTCTCCGTGGCAGACGCTTTTGTTTGGCTGTAAACACCCACCAATGGGCCCTACTCTGTATAAGGGGGGGGGAGGGGGGTAAAACCAACATCCGCGTTTTTTCTCATCAATGCCGTACTCTTGTATAAATTATGCGCAGCGAAACTAAGATGTAGAGCGCGTGTTTTTCCAGATGCTTCCTCTACGAGAAAATCCACCGGGACAAGAAAATCGGCTACCTCATCTCCCAGTCGGGGGATCCGAGCTGCAATGGCCTCACCTCCGTCACGGAGGGCGCCCCGACCTTCAATTTCACAAAAGGTTGGTACATGCGCGCAACAAGTGTGTATACCCATGATGTATAATTGTCACAAATTTATACTCTCCCTCCTTTCCGAAAAAAAAAAAAAACAGAGGAAAAGGAGCACGTGAGGTGCAAGTATCCGTCTTGGGTGACGCAGCACCACGACTGGCACTTTTTGGACGGCTCGAGGAACTATCACTTCACGACGGGCAACTCGACGCTCAAGGTCACCTTCAAGGACGACAATCGCGAGGAAAAAGTCGTCTGCCACAACCTCGAGAAGATGCACCCGAGCGACGAGACAAAGGTCAAGCTCGTGGCTCACGTGACCAGCGGATGGTGAGATATATATATATATATATTATATTCTTCGATTGATAGTACCAACGAGCATATATAAACGAAGAGTGCCGTTATTCGAAACGAAGCCCATGTTTATTTGAAACCTCATTCGAGGGATAAAAAGGTGTACGTGGTGTGTATATACGTGTAAGGGCCCGGATGGGGGGGTAGAAAAAAGTTTTTTCATTAAAACGCTCGGCCTCTCCGCGCCAAGTTTAAATCGAAATAAGGAAGTCTTAAAGACTCGCGCGAACACCGTGCACTCTCCTTTGATATTCAAAGAATCTCTCGCTCTCTCGGCTCCTTTATTTCTCCCTCTTGCATTCTTTCGTCCGTTTCGATGCAAAGTTTCATGAAAGAAGGGAAAAAAAAAAAAAAAAAAAAAACATCTCCAAGAGAAAGACTTACTCCGTGTGCCATATACTTAATGAGGAAATAAGAGAAAATCGGCGACTATACTTGAATGTATCGCGATGTGAATGGACGAGAGATTAATTTGGTTCGTCGTTGTTTTTCTCCACAGCGACACGGGATACGTGTGCATGATATTTTACAAACGCGACGGCCACGTCATCGAGGTCCAGCAGTCGAGTGAGTATATACCTTATACACAGCGATGTATATTATACGTAAGATGTGTACCCGATGATGATGATGATGATACGTTTGTGTTGACGATTCGACAGGTCACAAGACGATCATGCCCCACGAAGCGTGTCTGCTCGAGGACCCCTCGAAGCGTCCCTTCTCGACGCTGATAAGTGAGTCATTCCTCCATAATTTCCAATATTTCAATCATTGCAAGAGCAGTACCAACTGAATCGATCCTCGTTCGTAGCTTCGACGTTGCACAAGCGCTCGTGTCCCCAGCCGGGCCGGTACACAGTGCTGGACCTGGTGTCGTCGCCGCAGTTGAAAATGGCACGGCGCCATCGGCGATTCGCCCGGGCGCTGGCTCAGAGCAGCTGGAAGGAAAGCAACGAGGCGACCGGCAACGTTGACTCCGACGACTGCCAGAACGCCGATGTGCAGATCGGCTGCACGTCCAGCGGCCAGAACGAAATGATCATCCAGGAGTCGTGCAAAACCAACGAGATGGGTGAGTTGAGAAATTACGCAGCGCTTCGCCATTGCCAAGAGGTTAATTCGAGACACCACTTCAGAGTAGACTCTTGCACTTGAAAAAAAAAAAAAAAAAAAAAAACAGAATTAAACACGTATCGTTCGCGAATGCCGACAAAAAAGTGCCGACAGTGACAAGGATTATTTTAGTTTCAGCGTACTCGTGCCACGGGAGCTGGGAGGAGAACGGCACCTCGTACACGATAGTGTCGCGCAACAAGACAAACAGCGAGCGGGAGACGCTGTGCGTCTCGATGCGCCTGACCGAGAGTACCAAAGAACTTCCGGGCAAGGTGGGCAGGGTCGAGCAGCAGGAGCTTTGGCTGTCGAGGCCGAGGAGCTTCTGCCAACGCGGCGCGACGGACCAGTGGACCTACAAACTCGCCAACCAGGGTGAGCTTTTCCATTCCCTTTTCTTTGAATCGCCGTTGTCCTTTCTTAACTCGCGCTTATGATTATGTCCTCTGGTTGCAGGTGTTTGCGAGGAAGTGATGCGGGCAGCTTCGAGCTCGGCCTCGTCGTCGTCCCCGACGAGGGTCTCGCTTGTCCTGTCGATCGGCCTGACACTGCTGTGCAGCGTATTGTCGAGATGATGTGCGTACACCTCGTACCCCCAAGCCCCCCCGCGCTCGCCCACTTTGTTTTCAAGCGCGAACGCAAAGTTGAAGATTACATATGTATATGAATGTTATTATTGATGTGTATAAATTTAAAAAAAAAAAAAAAAAAAAAAAAAAAAAAAAAAAAAAAAAAAAAAAAGAAGAAGCGCGTTTTTCGCCGTTTGGCGACTGCTGTCCGATAGTAGAGTGTGTGGGTATCTATGGGTAAAGAGGAAGAGAGGAGTTTTTTTTCAACTTTCGCTCTCTCCTCCGCCTCCTCTCGTCTCTTCTTTGTTTTGCTGTGTGTTTTTGAGCCTCTGTTGTTGGACACACTTTTTGCAGGGCGAAAGTTTACTTTGTGCGCTCACGAACTTCAAGCAACGAACTTTTCCCTCGCCTCTGGTAGAAGGCACTGCTAAACTAGAAGCAAAATAGAAAAAAAAAAAAAAAAAAACATTGAAAATCCAACTTGATTCTATCGGAGATGGTTATCAAGGGTGATTAAGAGGTAACGGCGTTGTGTGCCTTTGCGCGACTGTTTCTCAAGCGGCTAATCCCCCCCCCGTTACTTTAAATCGTGTTTCTATGTCAAATGAACGAAAAAAGGATTTGGACAACTTTTCGAGCTGTTTGAGAAATAGTTGGTTCGACTCTGATGATTAAATAATTTCGGACAGCAGTTTACAAACTTGATCATTTGAGTGTGAGATAGTGAGCGAAGAAGAATACATAGTGTGCAACGGTCTGTACATAAAATCAGGGTATATAACAGCATTTTTCGCATGTAATATTGAACAGCGACGTAGTATACAAAACAAAAATAAAACAAATCATAACAAGGCACTAAAAGATTTGATGAGAGAAAATTTCGATTGTTTGTTTTTACTCTGTGACTGTGTGCACATAACGTACATGTACAAAAGTTTAAATATTGTATAAATATCATCGTGTAAATATTAAGACTGTTTTTTTTTTTCGAATAAGAAGTGCATAAAGCCGCGAGAAAGAGAAATACGATAGGATAATATATGATGCTTTGAAAGATTATCTACGAAATTGCGTACTTATATTAGAGTCTTTTAAGTTACACATATTTCTTTAATGTCCTATTGCTTATTATTATTTTTTGATTTATTGAAAAAATCACAATGTTTTTGTTATTAATATTGGGAGTCAATAATTAGATTATTTATTGATAAAAATGTTAGTTCTTTTTTTTTTTTTTTCGTTTGTTTATTACTCGATAATTTATTGGCTTACGAATTGGTATTTTGGTGTGTGTGTAAAGCATTATTAATATAGTAAGGCTGACGTGCAAATTGAAAAACTTGAGAATATTACAACTGCACTATTGAAGAATTTGTCAAACATATTTTTCAACGAATTCACAAAGAAAACCTATTTTGCCAGAAATACGACTAACCGTTTTTTAATCAATGTATCAGCTGAAAACCTTTTGTACAATGTAAATACTATACAAGCGCATTGTACTCCGATTTTCTCCACATTGTAAATTTGTTACAATTATCTTTTGTATCATAGATCAATTTGCAAAGCGATGATCACTTGATAGCTTTACATTTCACGTCAGGGATCTTTACGATTAAAATTTAATGCTTTTTGTTAACGATTGCAGCTAAAGTAAAAAAAAAAAATGAATAAAAAAAAAATACAAAAACAAAAAACAAAATACACACGAATAGCACGGACTTTAGGTGTCGGTGGCAACGAAATTATTTATAAGTGTACATAGATAAAAAAACTTAGATATTTAATGAAAAGTGAAAGATAAAAGCTAAAACTTATATACACGAGATCAATACATATACGGAAGCGTATAACGCTTTCTCCGTATCGGAGACTACTGACTTTATTACCCAAATTTTCCAGCATTTACTTTCTTATACAAATTTTGTATTAAAAAAATATCACACTGAGATAGTAAGTGCAGACAACTTTTTTTGCAAATATGTACCAACCACAGTTTCTCTTTCTATAGAATATCAGGACGTGTGTCGGAAAAACTGTACGAGATTTGTAAAAAGGCTATTTCTATTCTATCGTAACGATTGCATAAAAAAAAAAAATNATTTATATGGAGAGTTGAGCAATTTCAAGCAGCTGTTTATATATATATACATAAAATACATACATGCATATATATTTTTCGTTTATCACTGTGATGAATAATATTAATAATTAATAACGTAAGGTATAAGAGTCAAGGCGTTTTGAGTGTTGTTTTTTCTTGCCACTGTAATATAAATCAAATTTTCCCATTCGAGTGTAACAAATTTCTTGGGAGCTTTAATTAAACGAAAAAAAAAGAAAAAAAAAAAAGAAAATTAATACATTTTTGAAGGAGTAAGCAAATGTAAGTGCGAAAGAAATGTGAAAAGTGTATGTGATTGCGAACGGTATGAATACACATTTTATGTATAATAAACGAAACAAAAAAAAAAAAAACACAAAGAGATTTACGAGTGCATGAGCCTTTTGCTTGTCTACCTATCGATCTATTTCTACCTAACTAAAGGGCTATGCATCATTAGTTACTGTGTCGCAACGAAAAAAAAAAAAAAAAAAAAATGGAACGAGCGTCACTGAAACAAATAAAGTTCGCTAATGTCTAGTGACGAGCAGATAAGTATTTTTCTCCATTTTTTTTCTTTGTTTTTCATACACAACGATAACTTTGTAAGCTGAGAGAAAGTTTTTCGACCACTTGAATGAAAAGAAAGTATTGCCAATTTTACGGCACATTTTCTTACGGTAAATAAAAAAAAATAAATAAATAAATAAAATCTCGAAATAATAGCGATCTGCTTCTTCTGGACGTTGGCCCAGTTGTGCGCGCTCGATCGATGAAAATATTACAACACACGGTACCACTCGAGACGGTTATTTTTTTCGCAGACTGTCGCGATATTACGAAGATCCAGCATCATGTGTAATGTTTATTATTATATTTTGAATACGAAAAAAAAAATATATATATATATAATTATAAAAGAATACTTGTTCATGTTTCTGTAGCCTTTACCATTCCTTATTATTTGCTCCTTAAAAAAAAAAGTAGTTAAATTTTACGACTGGTGCAGAATAAACATATGGTATCTAATGACAAAATACGTAACGTAAAAAATATTAGTTATGTTCAAAAATATATCGCCAATGCGATGTTGCTCTTTTTTTTAAGCAGGTCAATTTTAATTTTTTCCGTATTTTTTTTTCAAATTTCCCTTCTTGAAAAATAAACAGAGACTGGAAAAATACCACCAACCAGACACTCTTCCAGTTAGTCAATTTATTACGTTTAAGATAATTCGTTGATATTATGTTAAATGATACGCTACGTTTATATGAACCTTGTCGATTTTCATTAACAATTTGTTAATATCCCTGCATCGGGTAACAAATATACATCAAAAAAGCACAATATTTTAATTGATGTGCTTTTGTTATAATTATTTAATGTCCCGAAAAAGAACTTCTGTGAAAAAGTATGGCCTGGGTATTTAACGCCCCCACCTTTAAAAGTTTAAAATAATTCAAACAATCGATAGACAGAATTAAATATTAACCTTGACATCAATTTCTTTTTTCTTCGTAATTGGCAAAAAACAACAATAGTACCCAAATGTGTTTGGCAATAGCCATGTACATGGTAACGGGGACGCTGAGCATCGTCTGGCAGATCGTCATGGCCCTCGGTATCTTTTTACTGACCCTATTGGGCCGGATGATACTATTCGTTTGTGCTTCGGTCTACACAGTCGCGCATCCCGTTAACCAATTGGAGGACACATCGGCCGTCGTGCCATTTGTTACCATGTATCCCGAGCCGTATGACTTTGACGCCGATTTCGACGCCATGGCACGATCTTCACTGGAGACGGTGCGATCGAGAAATTCACTGTCCAATCAAAGCACGGAACAAGAGTCTCGAGGTAGTGAAAGTATCGAGCAACGGTCAGAGTCGCTCCAGACAAATCAGGCCTCTGCTCAGTAGGTGATTGTACGTTGTTGTATACCTTGACAATTTAACGAGTCTCTGTACTTTTTGTGTCGCTTCATCCCTAATAAATATAGAGTACCACGTTGATCATAGTAAGAGTGTAATAATTTTGAAAACTTTGGTCTTGAAAAAAAATTGTACGTTTTTAATCGTTTCGGTAAAAGTCTTTTATTTACTCTGTAAATAAGCGGGAGACGAAAATTTACAACATCTTGTTTAAAATGGACATTTGGGTTATATAATTTAATAAAAATGCGGTATTAATATCTCACATACATTGGACGGAACATGTTTGCATGATTATTCACACCAAATTTATCGAAGCGATTGCGGTAAAAGTACATTAAAAATGAGATTCCTGGAAAAATCTTTGCTAAGCATGTACTTGAAATTTCAAATACTTCGCTCAATTTTTTTTTTTTCGTATATAAAAAATACTAAAAAATTATAATTAGTAAATAACTAGGATAAATAGCATACTATTTCAAGCGATATATTTAAATTTGAATCAATGTAGACGACTTTGCCGTCTCTTTACTCAAAACTTTGTTAAGCTTTTTTGCTGTTGTACAGTCTCGGACGAAAGTATTAGATTGCAGTCTCGTGCCGACAATAAAATTAAAAAATCTATCAAATCACATATCAAAATTTAATTTTTAAGTTTTCACGAGAATTTTAATTATATCGTTCTCTTAGTGTAAGATAATAAGCTACTTGATCTAAAGATTTCATTGGACGGAATTCGTTTCATCAACGCAAATCCTGCAACAGTGTTCATTGAGGCACTATTGGTAATAAATTTACCAGTCTTAAAATTAAAATTTATATGGAGAGTTGAGCAATTTCAAGCAGCTGTCAAGCAAACTGTTGATTACAATGACGATGACTGCTGTGCGATTCATTTAGATACTGTGCAATTTTGTTTAAAAGTATCTGTCTTTGTACCAATACAAAATAAATGTAACAGTAAAGATCGTGTTACTAACACAATGATGTGCTTGTACGAAATTATTCAATGTATTCGATATCCAATAGACGTTGATTTTTTCTTTTGCCAGTACAACAAATGATGAAAACAGGTGCAGATCGTTAGTTTTAGTTGACTGGCATTGTTGACACTGTGCTGTGCGGAGTTGTGGGCCGTGAGCCTGCGATCGAGTGGGTTGTTGAGGCATTCAAAGATTGCAAAGTTCCAATCTACAGAAAAAAATGTCAAAAGTATTAATGTGTGAGGAAGTAAGTTAGAAATTAATAAGGGATACTTGAAAATGAATACTTACTCTCAAATGTGCAAGATCTTCTAGCTTTGTCAAATCGCACAGTTCAATATACAACGAGTAAACAATCATCCAGCCATAGACAGACACTGCAGAGAAAAGAATCCAAAGGAAGGTCATGGTCACGTTGTAGCCAAAGTATAAGTCATTCACAATGCTGAAAAATAAAATGGCCAAAAAGCGGAAAATACTAAATATGGCAAAGCTATAAAGCCAAGGGACCATTTTTTTCTCATATTCTTTCCTCAAAGCTGCAATCAATAGAATGCTCGTAACAAATATTATAAATCCTCCAAGCATCGAGAACAATGCAAACATAACAAGTATGTTTCTCACTGAAAATAAAATTGGTTAGTTAAAAGTATCAGATGATTGTCTTCGTGTATTGAGTTGCTACATTACAAGAATGTTTTTGCTCGTACTTACCATGCGTGTTTCCTACATACACAAAGTCATAAGATATCCAATAATAGCCATAATGTACTGATCCTGGAGCTGCTAGTGACAGACAGTAGATGTCAAAAATCGCAGTAACTATGGTAAAAAGTGCCAGTAACTAAAAATATTTTCAATTAATTTTCACAGGCCATTTCGATGCGAATGTTTTATCGGTGTTTTGTACATACCAATGAGTAAATTCCGGTAACCATTGCACCCCTCTGTATATCAAGAACGAGGGCATTTGTTAGTAATCTCTTTTGGTACCATGGTATCTTCACACTCTTAACAGATCTGGAAGATCTGAGATTCGCACTACTGCGATTGGTAACGTGAGAGTACAACGAAGGTGTACCCATGCTGGGTGATTTTTTTCCATAATTCATGTTTGTGTCTGGAAATCTGTGAAAATGACGTTTGGTTATGCATTAACTCAAGGACTATGATCCAACTACTTAAATTGTAACCAAAATAAAAGAACCACGTAGAGCACAAAAACCTAGGGCAATGTAGAGAAAACGAAGTAATCGAGAATGACATCCGGAAATAAACAATCAAGTATTGAAAAAATGAAATAGTTCAGTTTTCATCAAATATATACACTTAAAATGTGTGTCATACAACAGGCAACACCCACAACTGCTACACCTGTTTAAGGCACCAGAGTAACCACATAACTTCCACGTAACTCCAAGCATGTACAAATCCATTAATAATGATTCGACAAAATATTAAACTTCGTTATTTCCTCACCTTTATCTAGAAAATAAACAATCATCTAACCATCCTCCGATCAGTCAGTAGATATGTACCACTAAACGCGATTGGACACACCTTCTTGGACCAACAACGATCTCTTTCTTTCTCTCTCGCTCGCCGAGTAGGTATACCTATAACTGTAATATTGCATTAAAATGAAAAAAAAGTAGATCAGCGCCATCTAGCGGTATTCCTTATTACAGTTATTGCTTATTGCACGCGCGCGACAAATCCCAATAGACACAACTCCCTACTATATCGACGCGTTCGAATTCCTACTGTAACGATGCTGATAATACACGAATCCTTCCTCATCGACTGGTAGGAAAAAATTTTGATATTCGTTGCGCATGCGCGAAAGAGACCTTTTTGTATTTTCAGAAAAAGTTGAGAAAATGAATACTGCTAGATGGCGCTAGATGTAAATTAAAATGCATGCGTGACGTTGACCATTCACAGCTGGCAACGTGGAAGCCGACAGCTTCGTGTAAACATACACTTGGTACACGCACCAAAAACTGCCCGCGGTTTCGTGAAACACAGATTTCGTTGCCAATGATAGCTGTTTGATTAAAACTTATGCCGACGACGTATTTTTCCGTGAATTTCTCGACCTTTGTTATTTCAACTGTCGCTTGCTCCGGGTCAAGATAAATAGTGACGACGAGATGACACAGCCGCAGCACCATCCGAGTGCCGCAAAGCTGGTTTTCTGTGCTTTGGGGATCTTCGTTTGCTACTCGTACTATGCCATACTCCAGGAGAAGATTACCCGGGGCAAGTACGTCGATGGCGACAGCATTGAAAAGTTTACTTACATGTTTGGACTGGTTTTCGTGCAATGCGTCGTCAACTGCCTTTTTGCCAAGGGACTGCTCGTCACTGTGATGAAACAAGGTGAGGATACCACCAGGGTTGTCTACTATGCCTGCTCTGCGCTTATGTACCTCTTGGCGATGGTGTGCAGTAATATGGCTCTGCAGTTCATTAATTATCCCACCCAGGTCGTTGGCAAGGCTGGCAAGCCTATTCCAGTCATGATCTTTGGAGTGCTTCTAGGTGGAAAGGTGAGTTTTACTGATCATTGATTGGTATTATTTTCTTCAAGCCATAATTAAATTGGTAATGTCAGTTAGGAGAAAAGAAGATATATCTCGTCAAAGTCAGAAACTTTGAAATAAACATGAAAGTACAACAAACTTGAAATACCTGAAAATCACGTAATATTCTTATTTTAAATTATGTTTCATTTCAGACGTATCCATTCAAAAAGTACTGTTTCATCACTTTGATTGTCACCGGTGTGGTTTTGTTTATGTACAAAGAAAATGCTGCTACCAATAAAATTGAAGGAGAAGGTTTTGGACAGGTTCTGCTGCTACTCTCTTTGACAATGGACAGCCTCATAAGCGCAGTCCAGAATAAGATGCAAACAGAGCACAAAACCAAATCTGGACACATGATGTTCAACATGAATCTCTGGTCGATATTGTACAGCGGTGCAGTGATTCTTGTCACTGGCGAGTTCCTCAGCTTTCTCAAGTTCCTACAACGACATCCATCCGCTATCCAGCACATCTTTACCCTATCGATATGTGGAGCACTTGGTCAGTACTTCATCTTTCTGACCATCTCAGAATTCAGTCCACTCACCTGTTCTATTATGACAACCACTAGAAAGTGCTTCACTGTTGTGGCTTCTATCATGTACTTTGGCAACTCTTTACTGCCCAGGCAGTGGTTTGCTGCGTTCATGGTATTCTTTGGTCTGTTTTTAGATGCGTTTTATGGGAGAACTAAAATAGTCAAAAAAGAAGCAGCCAAGTAAAACTAATGCTGTGTTAGTAGGGAATTTTTGTAATTCACATCGTGGAATGTTAATACCTACTAGTGCTGTTCAACTGTCAACTGCCCTCCTGTACATTTTGACTTTCGATCTTTTGGTCAAGATAAATGTGCGCTCCACTGTGTGACAGTTGATACACTGCAGAGTAGTTAAAAATGTTTTAAATGAGTAAGCACAGAAATTTGTTTTTTTGGAAAATAGTTTGTAAGCATTTTTGTAAAAAATTTGTATTCAGCTTTTTTGAGCTGGAAAAACTATAGCTGTTTTATTTACACAATTTATTTCTGAATTTTTTCAAATAATTAAGTATACATTTTAATACGATAGTTTAGAATTCTTAACATTTATATCACAAGGAAAACAATCAGTCATTACATTTTATTTTTATATTACGCTATTCATACAGTTTAATGTATACTTATGAATGATTTTTTTTTTTTTTTTGCTAACATGTAAAAAAGTGTTTGTACATACGTTTAAAAATGTCTTGCAAACATACAGTGTATATAATACGCTTTATAAAATATTAATTTTTGTTAATACATGCCGAAATCATTTTGAATTTGATTAATATAAACGCAGTATTTTTTGTTCATAAGTATCTAAGTTACATAATAATATACATCACGCACATCAATTATAAGTACAGTGTAAATAAATTTGCTATTGCAAAATCACATCATTGATTTTTACTTGATTTGAGGTTTTTAAGATTTTTATACAGAGTGTAAATATATCGAAATACATAACTTTGTTAAACCTCAAAATAGAAACACAATCATCACATTGATGTTAAAAACTTGATGAGGCTGGAGAAAATACCAACTGTAAAAATATATATAGAAAATTTCATCGATTTTTCAACCAAATATCATTGTACAACCGAATAAAAACAAGTTTTTTAAAATAAATATCTACAAAAAATAACTTTAAAAATTGCGTACATTTTTATTTATATTCAATAACATATTTTAATTTTGATTAAATTTGTAACAAACAGCAATGAAAAAAAAATTTTTTTTTCGAACTATAATTATATATTCAAATAAATTTTATTGTGCATGGAAATAAATGACATTCCATTGAAATTACAATTTACATAAATTTGCAAAGTAACGATGTTTTACAAATAAGAAAACCTTTGAAAGAATCTAGTAATTTAAGAGCGTAGTTAGTAAGCTATTGAAATATGAGAAATTTGTCTGCTCAACTCAAACAAAAACGTCATCAAAATGCAAATCAAGTATCACCAAAATAATTGAAAAAAAAATTATTAAAGATCTGCGTGAAATTGACCGGTAATTTACTCCTTCTTTCAGTGCCAAATGCTAAGTTTTAACAATCGCATAAATGTCCCACGCTCATTTGAAAGAAAAACAAATGCGTTTTTTTAAAACAATAGCTGAATATTCATAACTTTTCAAAGCATAAAATACAGTACTAACACAGGCGCTTTTATGATTGTATTTTACTCTTAAGTAATCGATAGATGTGAAATATCGAGTGAAGTCCCTGTTTTTGTTTTTACGACAGCCTTGGGAATTTTACAACAAAATTAAGGATGTTGTGAATGCCCACAATCAATTTAATCTTCCATCAATTAAATCATACGTACGAGGAAAAGTGTCAAAAAAATATGCTTGAGAGCTATTTGTCAATTGAGATTACATAAAAAAATCAAAACTGATGATAAAATTAATTCTTAGTTAACACCTAACTCTTTAAGTTGCAGAAAAACTAAATACCAACATTGTGAGTATAATTGATAAAACTTTCGATAGGTACAAATGATAGTATTTTCGTGTTAACGTGTCAATTTATTGAATACAATCGGACGTAAACAAAATTGTATTTCTAATACACAATATTTTTGTAACTTCAAGCAAATCGAATACAACAGGTCCCATGTATTTTTACAGTGATGATCAACCTTATTTTTACTTTTAAGATTGTTTAATTGATCTTAAACTATTAGAAAAAAATTTTTCTTCAATTGGTATTTGTTTATTTTAATTGTGATATCGTCTTTGATGAGCCCAAACAATTAAATTGATTTATGGTCTCTCGAGTTTCTACTTCGAGACATCAGGTGAATTTAATAAGTTGAATTTGAAGTGGGTATACACATACACATTGTAGCAAAGAAATTGCAATCACTCAGCAAGGACATAATGAGGTCGTTCGATAATTATTTAAAAAATTGACATTCAATTTTCTCACAATCACCAAGTCTGCAAGTGCAGAATGAATTTACTCGTAATTTATTTGTATATTAACGTTGCATACGACAAATTGTTGTAATTACCGTAAATTACTTTATACATGTGTAACCTGAGCTAGTTTTTGTGTCCGTGTCCTTGAACCCTGCACGTAGGTATAAATATGCAACTAAACAACCATCACCAACTCACATTGGTTCATAACAAGAACATGAAATTTTTTAACGCTACTAGTTACGGACTTTGCGAAGTTCTTCGTAATTGACATTTTTTTTGTAATAACGTATAAATATTTAATAACATTGCAAAAAAAAAAAAAAAAAAATATGAACTCACCAGCAAGCCAACCCACGTTCAACTTACCTTTTACTTACCTTACTTACCTGTGTAAGAACGGTCCCGGTGAGCTACTACACATCTTTCAACAGTAGAAAACTATTCAAACCGAGCCGTACACGTGGGTGAGTCAGAGCCAGTGAGCACACATCTCTGTCTACAAAAAGTTGATTCGTCTATTTATATTAACCAAACACTTTTTTCGCCACTTGCGGGAGCCAACCTTAATGATATTCATGCGTTATTGGACTCATTGCCGCCACGCGGTCAGAGGTACAGTTATACCGTCATTTCAGCATTTACTTTCAACA
>NW_019381634.1:1423153-1436160 GCF_000648655.2 Copidosoma floridanum
AATTTTTTTTTTTAGTAATTGATAAAGCCTATTACAATAAACTACTGTTTAAAAATTAATCTATTGATGTTACTCTTAAAAAATTGTATTCATGAAATAATTAATGATTTCATGAATTCACCTTAAGATAAAGTCTTGTTCTACTTCCATAAAAAAAAAAGATTATGACAATATTGATACAACAAAATAAATATCCACATCTGTTGAGACGAGTACAGTAATAATACTAAATTATTTATCTAACCTTATTACGATATTAAACAAGTAAATGGACTTCCTGCTTATTGATCTTTTTTATAATTCAATTCGACATACTACAGATAACGCCGAAGTCGATGCGCTTTCAATTACGCTTGTAAATCATCAAATGTTTTAGTGATCAAAATATCATCAATGCAATAAATCACATCGATCTCGGAACTCTGCACTTCTATTAGGTGTTATCGTACGAAAGGCACCTTCCGGCATTTTGGACCTCGAAAATTGAGTGGAAAAAAAAAAAGTTCTATTCAGTCTAGCTTTTGCCTTGGACAAATACATTTAAATTACGTGGCCTATACGACCAATCGCATATCCCGAAAATGCACCTATCCCCGCTTACAATTAGAGGCGATCGTATTCACACAGATAACGATGCGTTTGGAAGGAATCGTTATCCAAATTTTTTTTTAATCCTTATCAGACAATTTTCTGGAACTGATATCGATGAGCTCGTTAACTTAAACATTGTAATACTCTACCCAAAAAATTTTCTCATTCGTTAACCATTAAAATTAACGTTCAGTCACGTTTTCAAAGGTCATCGATAATATATACAGGCAACGCAACGGCCACGTCCACGACTTATCTACTAAGCTCGGCTTTCTCACGCTCGGATGAAAAATACGTAGAAAAATCGAAGGTATTTAGTGAGAGATACAGTGATAAACGACATCGATGAGTACTGTGAAAAACTCGCACGTATACGACAAGTGGGTATAGAGAGAGATAAATACAATTAAACACCCACGCACACAGAGAGGTATACCAAAGTCTCAGGTGTCACTCTCGTGAGTGAATGAGTAAGAGATACGGGTCATTTAGGAGTATACATTTGAGTGACAGACGGATCGGACTCGGATAAGTAAGTATAAGGGGGAGGTTTAGTCGGCCGCGGCCTGCAGTCGACAGTCAGTCGCGCATCCGCGGCTGAGGCGTGTGCTTGGTGTACCTATACCGATCGAACCTCCGGAGCATGGCTCCTTGACCGGTTGTCGCGCAGACTAAAAAAGTTTTTTCCTTTTTTGCGGTGGTTCAGTGCTTGTGCGACACTAGTGATTTGTAACAATTAGGTAAGGGGGGGCGAGAGAGGATTTCCGTTAGGTTTCGATCTTTTGGATGGAGGATGCCGCGATGGGTTCGCGTTTTCTGCCGATCCACCGGAACAAGAACCTGTTGCTGGTGCTGTTGCTGCTAGCTGGCACGTTGCCCTGTGCTCTCGAGGCGCACACCTTGGGTGCCAAAAGTGGTAAGGAGCTTGGAAGTTATTTATTTTCACGCTGGAAATGTGTGGTCATTTCTCTTTTTTTTTTCTACATTTATTTTACACTCTGGTTCGGTGCTGGGTGACAGTGTGACTGATTATTTTTGTTTTCATGAATAATTAACAAGCTCGGTGTGGCCCGAGGAGCACATCGGTTTCTCTCGTGTAGTGCAAAGTTGCGCTTCGCTGTTGGGCTAATTTTATGTTTTTTTTTTTTTTTTTTTTTTCCTAGTGCATTTAATTCAGTCGAATGTATTGGCGAGCTTGGCGGAAAAACAAATTTTTTCGATAAGAGTTCGTTAATTGGGGTACGAGGATGATTAAAAGTGGTTGCTCAAAGTCATTTGTCGTCGATGTGTCTTGCGTGGCACAAAATATACCGCAGGTAGTTATTTTGTCAGTTGATATTTTCATACAAAGTTTCGTACTGGGAATACCTGAATTGTTCTTTTCTTACAAATACCATCTTGTGCGAGTCATATCTCTTATTTGGTGTACACACACGTCGTTTTTTGTAGATTAAGAAAAATAAATCATATAATTATATTATCAATTATCGAAATTTAAAGACGTTTTAATCAATTACTCGATATGATCTATACATTTTACTGTACATTCTTACACATTTTTAAGAGTTTGATATCCAGCAAAACCATTTTGCATTTTTAAACATTATCTTATTTGTTATTCTATTTAACAGTTTATACAATATAATAATATAAAATATAATTTAATGAAAAATAATTTTTTAGTAATTTATTATTGATCACGTGTTGTTTAGAAATATAAACCGATTGGTAAAATGCTCTGTAAACCTACCATTTAAGTGAATATTAAAAATAACAAGTAATATTACAATACTGTAGTACAGAAATACAAGCAGAAATATTTCCAGATACATTTATTTGTTCTAAAAATGTAAAATATGAATTATCGAAGAAAGAAATGGTATACAAACAAAAACATCATAAATATGTAAGAAGGACATCAGTGTGAACATTCTCGAAATAATCAAATATTATCTATACTTGAGTATATTTACCTAGTACATTATATACTAAACTATTATGGAGCTGTTTTTTTTTTCTTTTTTTAACATTGATGTTGCTCTTTATATAAAACACATTTCTGCATTATTATACAATGTAAAAAAAAAGTGTAAGTACATCGACTTTCTCACGAATAAAATGAATAAATGAATGCATTTTACTTATGTAACAATTTATTGTCTTTGTAAATTAAAATAAATTCCCTTGGACTAAAAAAAGAGCTTAAATATTTAACGATACTATCTCTTGTATAATTTGAGCTTTTAATCACAGGAAAAAGCAAAAAATATTGTAGTCATTTCCAGAATTTTCTATTTTAATCTTTTTAATTATTATTTACATTTAACCTTTTTAAAAAAAGGAGTTTTTCAGCATTTTTTATTTTTAAAGATAAAATTTGAGCTTTATCACATTATTCCTATAGTACTTGCTTTAAAAAGTTATAAAACTGTTATCTTTAAAAAAGGGACGTGCAAAATTTTTTTTCTATCAAATCTCGGAATCGAATTCAAGTAGTGAAAGATAAATATACAAATAGCGTAAAAATTTGTACTGATAACAATTGGTTGTCACTGTCAATTGATTAGATTAAAATTCATCAATGTTGATTGCCAAATATAAATACACATGTATTTATGGTGTACCAATTTTTTATGTTTTAATTTAAAGATTCAAGTTTATAAGTAAAGTGAAAAACATGAAACCTGCAAATACTACAAATAAATTAAGAATTTTAGTTTATTCTTAAAGATATTATATTCCGTACGTGCCAGACACCTGGTTGACTCGATCCGTCATTCAATCAAACCAAATGGAATCTGGTTAATCGATTAGCCGATTAAAAAAAAAAAGAAATGCGTGTAATCTTTACAATATGCATAATTGCGCAATGACGATTTATACAAGCAAAAACAAACAAAATCTTCGGCTCGCGCTTTGCGCGTTTATGACTGCGTTGTTCTTAATCCATCGACTCGAAAGAGCGCGCGTTCTTTTGACATTAGCCTGGCAATTAATCTGATTCCAATTTGTAGAATGATCCACCCACTGAGTTTATGTCTCGAAGTCATACGATGAACACGAGTTGTTCTGTGCCGATTAGCTTGTAAATTTTATGATGAACTGTTGTTACCTGTAATATCACAAAAACAGACTCGGTTTTTTGAAGATTTATTTGACTATCTTTTTAACAACGTATCGATAGATAAGATCAAGAAATTTGGCAGTGTCTTTGTGTACATGACTAAAAAAAATTAAATTAAAATTGTAAAGACATAACTCGCACAAAAATAAGTTCAACAAGTCCTTATACGTCACACTAATTTCCTCATTCATATTATAATTTTTCTTTTTCTCTTGGTACAATACTTTCATTTCAATTTAAGAAAAAGTGCAACTTATTACAAAGTATTTGAACGAATTATTAAAACTCTGTGATACTTTTGTGTATATATATATATATATATTTTTCCCCGGCTTTTATTTTCACGTAAGTCGGATTTGTTTATCTTATCTATAGAGACGTTGTCCTTTGCATCACTGCACACAAAAACCGTCAGGCGAAGCGGCGCATCCGTACTCAATAACTGCAATCGTCATTTAAGCTTACCCATAAAACCCCGAAAAGTACATTTTTCGTCGTCTCCTTTAATGTTCGCGTAAACCACCTCGAGTTACCCCTTTTATCGCTCAATGAAATTATGATCAACAGCACCGGCATTGCCAAGAAGCGTCGAAAATGCCAGCTCGTCCCAACCGAAAAAATCAGCCGCTATCCTCGAGGCGGTGGTGGAGGACGAAAACTGCTCCCACCACTCGATAGAGGACTTTCCCGAGGACCTGTTCACGAGGTGGGAGCGCCAACGCGGTGCGGTTGCCCTGCACGTCCTGTTCGGGCTCTACTGCTTCCTCCTCACGGCGTACGTGTGCAACGACTACCTGCTGCCGTCCCTCGACTGCATCTGCGCCGACCTGAGGATAAGCGCCGATGTTGCTGGGGCCACGTTCCTCGCCACGGCCAGTTGTTTCCCCGAGCTATTCATCAATGTCGTGGGCACATTTCTCACCGAGTCCGATCTCGGTATTGGCACCGTCGTCGGTGGAGCTGTTTTCAACACATTCGCCACCCCCGCCGTCGGAGCGCTCTTTGCTGCTCAGGTTTGACCTTTGTTTTCTTTTTTTATCAAGTTATTTTTGCGAGAAAAATCATTCTTTATTTTTATTCGCAATACAAACCCCAACAAGGAATTTTTCTGAAAAAAGGCGGATGCATATGATTGTTGAGACTAAAAATTACTTTAAAATATTTAAGCAAGTATTCTTATGTTTTTTCTTTCAAAATATTGTTTTTATTGCAATTTGATTAAAAACTGTATGGTGATGTATTTGAGCAAGTAATCACGCTAATCCTTGATGGGGATGGTGTACAAATTTAAAACACGAGTGCAACGTTTGGTTTTATTTTTACGTCCACTTATTTCTGACCTAAATATCAGTAAGACGCCAATAAAACCATCCTACTCGTGCGATTCAATGACACACTCAAATAGCATTTGTAGACAATTATACCACGTACAATTTATGTTCTATGTAAGCAGCAATCTTCATTTACTCGTCGCGACAGTTTAAACCCTAATTTCCACGTAACATAACAACATCCTTACGAAGCGCGCAATAGCGTAGAAAAAAAGTAATACAGACATAATTTTTCAACTCGCATGCACCGACGAGAATAAAAATAACAATAGACCGTGATCCGCAGGGTATACGGCTAAAATGGCAAATCCTGTCGAGGGACTGCATCATATACGCGCTGTCCGTGGGCGTCCTCGTCTTCGTCATGTGGGACGGCTACGTGACGCTAACCGAGTCCGTAGTCCTGCTCATCTTGTTCTTCAGTTACTTTACCCTCTTATTCGTAAACGACAGTATTGCCCGGACCTTCCGAAGGATGTTTGCTCACCCCAAGGTGGAGCCCACGCCCCCTGATCCTGACGCCAAAGAAGGTAAATATTGTCTCTAAATGAAAATCTATTTCAGGAAAAGGGTCTCTTCTAATGTAATTTGTTCAAAAGCCTAATATTTTGTTTGACAAGTGTTTTACGCTTATTTTTGGACGAAGCAATTACGTTAATAGTCTCGTGTGTTTTACAAACTCTGTCGTACCAACTTTAACATCGAGCAAATGACATGAATTAAAATTAAACCCGTTAAATTATCCAAAACAACGTCGTCCATTACATTTATTCGAGCAACGACATACACACATTCCAAAATTGCTCATGAACAGTAATAAATTTTTTTTTCTCCAATTGCCTGATGATTAAGTTATTTTCCGTTCGTACGAAAGCCTGAGCTAAGAGGACGAATTATCAGTACAACGAGCAATTTTGAACATTTTTTTCAGAAACCGTGAAGCAAGAAAGCGACGCGATGCCCTTTGGAACTTACAAGCCGTACTTCCACGGGGAACTTGTGACCGAGTACAGGAACAGCTTGCGCAAATTAAAAGCTCGGTCCAACGGCGAGGCTGGCGCCGATTACCTCACGCCGATTCCCGAGGTCTACAAGGAGCCAGGTACAACTTTTGGCTTACCCTGTTATTATCGCTTGCAATCAAAAAAGATTACGGGTTCAAGGATGATGTTGCGATTGATAATTTTTTTTTTTTTTTTTTTTTACTCACAACAATGAAAATTAATCTTTTCGTAGACTATACGCGTTGGTAAAATTTAATTGTGCGGTTAAAAATATTTTTGTTCAACTTCTCGATGTATATACCAAATCAAAAATTCTCGTCAATGATTTTCCAGAAACGATATTCTCGTGGCCATCGAAGTGCACGTCGCCAGAGAAGTTGTGGTTCGTCTTCACGTGGCCCCTGAAATTCGTCCTCTTCGTAACGATACCGGACAGCCGGTACAAACGGCTAAGAAAATTCTACCCTTGCACGTTTGTCATGTGCGTTATTTGGATCGCCATATCGTCCTACCTCGTCTCGTGGATGACGACGGTCGTGGGAGACACGATTGGTATTCCCGACTCCGTCATGGGAATCACCTTTTTGTCAGCGGGTGGTAATCTGCCGGAAATGGTGTCGATCGTCATACTCTCGCGCCAAGGTAAGACCGATGATGTACACCTTTGCGGGTACTTTTTTTTTTTAATCTTAGCAGTGCCTTGTACTTACTGCGCACAGATACGGTTGGTGGTGTCCCAACGAGTTAGATCGGGGGATTTCTCTATCGGTCCGAGTTACACAACGTTAAGCGTTGGGGCTACCGTTGGACTCATACTGATGCGCTAGATTGTTTATCTTATCGTTTACGAGACAAATTCAATTTTTCTCATTTCTAATGCTTTCATACTCACGTTATGCGCTTTTTTGTTCAAGTTACTTGCACCAATGCACCCGTTGTCGTAGAAATTTTTGTACTCGAATTTTTTTTTTTATAGGATTATAGCTACATCAGCAGTCGTATTGATAATAGTATAAAATAGCGGATTAAACCTTTTTTTTTTTTGTATCAAAAATGATAAATTTTAGGTGAATACCTTTTTTTTGTGTATATATATATATATATATTTTTCCCCGGCTTTTATTTTCACGTAAGTCGGATTTGTTTATCTTATCTATAGAGACGTTGTCCTTTGCATCACTGCACACAAAAACCGTCAGGCGAAGCGGCGCATCCGTACTCAATAACTGCAATCGTCATTTAAGCTTACCCATAAAACCCCGAAAAGTACATTTTTCGTCGTCTCCTTTAATGTTCGCGTAAACCACCTCGAGTTACCCCTTTTATCGCTCAATGAAATTATGATCAACAGCACCGGCATTGCCAAGAAGCGTCGAAAATGCCAGCTCGTCCCAACCGAAAAAATCAGCCGCTATCCTCGAGGCGGTGGTGGAGGACGAAAACTGCTCCCACCACTCGATAGAGGACTTTCCCGAGGACCTGTTCACGAGGTGGGAGCGCCAACGCGGTGCGGTTGCCCTGCACGTCCTGTTCGGGCTCTACTGCTTCCTCCTCACGGCGTACGTGTGCAACGACTACCTGCTGCCGTCCCTCGACTGCATCTGCGCCGACCTGAGGATAAGCGCCGATGTTGCTGGGGCCACGTTCCTCGCCACGGCCAGTTGTTTCCCCGAGCTATTCATCAATGTCGTGGGCACATTTCTCACCGAGTCCGATCTCGGTATTGGCACCGTCGTCGGTGGAGCTGTTTTCAACACATTCGCCACCCCCGCCGTCGGAGCGCTCTTTGCTGCTCAGGTTTGACCTTTGTTTTCTTTTTTTATCAAGTTATTTTTGCGAGAAAAATCATTCTTTATTTTTATTCGCAATACAAACCCCAACAAGGAATTTTTCTGAAAAAAGGCGGATGCATATGATTGTTGAGACTAAAAATTACTTTAAAATATTTAAGCAAGTATTCTTATGTTTTTTCTTTCAAAATATTGTTTTTATTGCAATTTGATTAAAAACTGTATGGTGATGTATTTGAGCAAGTAATCACGCTAATCCTTGATGGGGATGGTGTACAAATTTAAAACACGAGTGCAACGTTTGGTTTTATTTTTACGTCCACTTATTTCTGACCTAAATATCAGTAAGACGCCAATAAAACCATCCTACTCGTGCGATTCAATGACACACTCAAATAGCATTTGTAGACAATTATACCACGTACAATTTATGTTCTATGTAAGCAGCAATCTTCATTTACTCGTCGCGACAGTTTAAACCCTAATTTCCACGTAACATAACAACATCCTTACGAAGCGCGCAATAGCGTAGAAAAAAAGTAATACAGACATAATTTTTCAACTCGCATGCACCGACGAGAATAAAAATAACAATAGACCGTGATCCGCAGGGTATACGGCTAAAATGGCAAATCCTGTCGAGGGACTGCATCATATACGCGCTGTCCGTGGGCGTCCTCGTCTTCGTCATGTGGGACGGCTACGTGACGCTAACCGAGTCCGTAGTCCTGCTCATCTTGTTCTTCAGTTACTTTACCCTCTTATTCGTAAACGACAGTATTGCCCGGACCTTCCGAAGGATGTTTGCTCACCCCAAGGTGGAGCCCACGCCCCCTGATCCTGACGCCAAAGAAGGTAAATATTGTCTCTAAATGAAAATCTATTTCAGGAAAAGGGTCTCTTCTAATGTAATTTGTTCAAAAGCCTAATATTTTGTTTGACAAGTGTTTTACGCTTATTTTTGGACGAAGCAATTACGTTAATAGTCTCGTGTGTTTTACAAACTCTGTCGTACCAACTTTAACATCGAGCAAATGACATGAATTAAAATTAAACCCGTTAAATTATCCAAAACAACGTCGTCCATTACATTTATTCGAGCAACGACATACACACATTCCAAAATTGCTCATGAACAGTAATAAATTTTTTTTTCTCCAATTGCCTGATGATTAAGTTATTTTCCGTTCGTACGAAAGCCTGAGCTAAGAGGACGAATTATCAGTACAACGAGCAATTTTGAACATTTTTTTCAGAAACCGTGAAGCAAGAAAGCGACGCGATGCCCTTTGGAACTTACAAGCCGTACTTCCACGGGGAACTTGTGACCGAGTACAGGAACAGCTTGCGCAAATTAAAAGCTCGGTCCAACGGCGAGGCTGGCGCCGATTACCTCACGCCGATTCCCGAGGTCTACAAGGAGCCAGGTACAACTTTTGGCTTACCCTGTTATTATCGCTTGCAATCAAAAAAGATTACGGGTTCAAGGATGATGTTGCGATTGATAATTTTTTTTTTTTTTTTTTTTTACTCACAACAATGAAAATTAATCTTTTCGTAGACTATACGCGTTGGTAAAATTTAATTGTGCGGTTAAAAATATTTTTGTTCAACTTCTCGATGTATATACCAAATCAAAAATTCTCGTCAATGATTTTCCAGAAACGATATTCTCGTGGCCATCGAAGTGCACGTCGCCAGAGAAGTTGTGGTTCGTCTTCACGTGGCCCCTGAAATTCGTCCTCTTCGTAACGATACCGGACAGCCGGTACAAACGGCTAAGAAAATTCTACCCTTGCACGTTTGTCATGTGCGTTATTTGGATCGCCATATCGTCCTACCTCGTCTCGTGGATGACGACGGTCGTGGGAGACACGATTGGTATTCCCGACTCCGTCATGGGAATCACCTTTTTGTCAGCGGGTGGTAATCTGCCGGAAATGGTGTCGATCGTCATACTCTCGCGCCAAGGTAAGACCGATGATGTACACCTTTGCGGGTACTTTTTTTTTTTAATCTTAGCAGTGCCTTGTACTTACTGCGCACAGATACGGTTGGTGGTGTCCCAACGAGTTAGATCGGGGGATTTCTCTATCGGTCCGAGTTACACAACGTTAAGCGTTGGGGCTACCGTTGGACTCATACTGATGCGCTAGATTGTTTATCTTATCGTTTACGAGACAAATTCAATTTTTCTCATTTCTAATGCTTTCATACTCACGTTATGCGCTTTTTTGTTCAAGTTACTTGCACCAATGCACCCGTTGTCGTAGAAATTTTTGTACTCGAATTTTTTTTTTTATAGGATTATAGCTACATCAGCAGTCGTATTGATAATAGTATAAAATAGCGGATTAAACCTTTTTTTTTTTTGTATCAAAAATGATAAATTTTAGGTGAATACCTTTTTTATCCATCGTCTTAAAAGCTCACGAGTCATTAACTTTCCTTTATCTTGATATAAAAAATAAATTCAGTATTACGTGTTGGATAACAAATAACAATTATGTACCTGAGGCCTACAACAGGCTATTTAATTGATAATTTTAATTGTCTTTCCACACAATTAATGGGTCAATCTTTAAAAAAAGGTCCGAGATCAGAGGTAATCAATGTATTTTAAATTAGTTAATAAATGTTCTTCGTCAAGTAAGATTGACTCGTTAATATGAAGAAGAATCATTTTATTAACTAATTTAAGACCGTCAGTCTGCTTATCTTTGTTATAATCTACATTTACTTTATTTCCTGATGCTCATGACATTCAACAATAATCAAGTACTTTTAATTTTTTAGTAATTGATTTATCATCGGTTTTGTAAAAAACGTTTCTTTGTTTTCACACCCATTTATTGTCCGTTAATCAATCGCACGATCGATCAATGAATTCTTATCGCATAAGGGAAAATGTTAAACATTTCTATTGAAATCATAAAACTTCGCTTATTTAAATTCCTCAGCTCAGCATGAATGAAATAGTATGAATGAATCCAATTCTTCATAGTAGAGGTAGAACGTAGGTTGATATTCCGTATTGAGAAGACATTTTCGTAACAATCAATTGATTCTTTAACCCTATAGATGCATTTATTGTAATTATAATGAGTGCTATGGTGATACACAATCGTAATTCTTCATTTTTTTTTCCAGTTTAAATTTATGTTGATGGGATAGTGATGATTTGAAGAAAGTAGCGAGCTTTAATTTATGATAATCAATCAATGATCCAAAAGCTCATTGATACACAGAAAAGCATCTTTTTACAGTGGTGATATGCCGATAATTAAATTAGGAAAAACCTGGAAAAATTTATCATTTTATCACAATGATAATGTACACTGTATTTACAATGAGCTTACGACGCGTAACGAAAGCGTTAACAATAGTTTTGGTTATTTTTAAATATTGGTATACAAATACCCTATCAAGTGATACATTTAGACAAATTTACAAGTCAGTTTACCATTACATATTTTAAATTCGTAAACAAATTTAAAAAAAAATCTTAACCTGATATAAAAATGTAAAGAAAGTATACTTTGAAAAACAGTTTTTGTCATTTTCGACCCTGATCTTATATATAATAGCAAGTAACAGGTAAAAAAAAAATAATAATAATATTAATATTTATAAAAAAAAGGTTTGTGTTTCCAATTGTACTGTTATAATTTGTGTATGTGCCCAAAAAAGCTCAAAAAAATGGATGTAATTGCAGGCCACGGTGACATGGCGATGAGCAACACCCTGGGTGCCAATACCCTCGACATTCTCCTGTGCCTCGGACTTCCATGGGCCATCAGGTGCTTCATGACCGGCCGGAAGGTGGCCATAGTCTCCGGAGCGCTTGTCTACAGCAATTTTTCCATCATCATCTGCGTCATCGGCTTCTACGCCGTGACAGCCCTTTACGGCTTCATCCTCAACAAAAAGGTCGGCATTGCCTGTCTCCTGATGTACGCGCTCTTCCTCATCGGCGCGGTCATGATGGAGCTCAATGTCTTCTTCTTCGTCAATCCGCCCATGTGTTGAGAAACCGGAACTATTTCGTTACTTCGTCGCGCATAGTACAAATAATAATACAAAGAGTCGTCAAGCTCTTGTGTTGGTAGGTTTTTTTTTTTTTTTTTTTTTTCATGTCGATAAGTGTTTCTGTAGAGAAACTTGCAACTCGTGCAGGTAAAGCTGTGTGTCGTACTTTTGGTGTTGATGATATGTAGCAACAACGTGTAGATGCCATTGCCTTATTGAAACAATTATCTCTAGATTTATTACACGATAGCCCAGTTTTAGGTTTACGTATAGCTCGTACACAAGGCAACGGATAATTGTGATTTAATGTATAAAAAAAAAACAACAACATATAATTTTGTGTGTTCGCGTGATAAATGAATCGTACTGTATAGTTATGTGTGAAGATTGAGTTAGCAAAAATATTACTGTGAAAAATATATGTACACGCTTGAAAAATGTATTGCTATCGAACAAAGTATAAATTACGTAAGTGTAATAATTGTGCGTTCGTAGAAATGAATAATAACGTCTGATAATTTTTATCCTCACGGTCGCGATGGAATGCCACGTGCTGATAGAGCGTCCTTTTTCGTGTATATGTGTGTACCGTTTAATTGATTTTCCCTCGATTATCTCCCATCGAACGAGTACGAAGTGAACTCTAGATCGACGAGTGACAGAGAACTTGCGACGATAAAGGAAGATAATGAATTTCAGTGAAAGAACGAGTCGATCGGACGCAAGAAAAGTGCGAAGGTTAAAGAAAAACAGAGACGCGGACTTTACCGAGATAACAATAATCTACACGGTGTGATCAGCACACGCGGCTGATACGTGTAAATTACATATTTCGATTTATTATGACGTAGCGACGATTTGTTGTACATGACTGAGTAATGTACGTAGAATATATCGAGTCAGCCAAACTGTGAAAGACAACTTGCTTATTATTTACACACACGCAAATGAAGAATTTACTGTACATAGTTTTATATGTTTGTATGAATGTATACTTAAGGCTTCTTTTATTTTGTTCTCTCTGTTAGTAGAGAGTAATTATGAATTACGGTACACGGACTTGGAGATGAATACTGACTTTTTCAAATACTAGTTACAATTTTCTTCAATGTTTTATTTGTGCTAAATTTTTTTTTTT
>NW_019381634.1:1450716-1464795 GCF_000648655.2 Copidosoma floridanum
AAAAAAAAAAAAAAAAAAAAAAAAAAAAAAAAAAAAAAAAAAAAAAAAAAAAAAAAAAGATAAAACAGAATCTAGTCAAAATCCCTGTACAGTGGGGGGTGGTGCGATCGTCTTAAACTTGAAACGCAACCGACCTAGCCCAGGAAGCGCATACGCATCAAAGACAACAAGTGGGTCGTAGGACCACAATCGAGTTAGCCCCCACGGCGATCGGGCAAGATAAACGAGTTAACCAAAGCCTCCCCCCCGTGTAAGCTTCTCTCAACTTTTCTCACCCTCCCCACCACCACCCCCGAAGTATCCGATCACACGCCTCGACGGAACACAATAGCCACGGGTGATATGGAAAAGGAGAGAATTGAATTGAATTTGTTATTAAAGAGCTAAGAGCAGAGCGCTCTTCGTAGCTCTAGAGAGAGAGAGAGAAAGCTCACCGATATATCGTAGGCAGCGGATACGAGTCGTCGTCGTCCATGCTGCTGTGAGCGGTGTGCGGCACATCCGTCAATTGTTGCAGTTGTAGTTGCTGCTGTTGCTGTTGTTGCAGTTGTCTCAGCTGCATGCGCTGCTCCCTCTCGAGCTGGAGCTGCCGCTCGAGGGCCTCCTGTTGTATGAGCTGCTGCTGGCGCTGGCGCTCGTGGCGCTCGCGCTGATCGCGCTGCTCCCGCTGCTGGGAGCTACTCGCGCTCGTGTCGGGACCGCTGCCACCGCCACCGCCGCGCGCCGCGCTCGACGGCGCCGGCTGCCCGAGGTTGCACAGCATTACGTGCGACATGGTGCTTATATTATACGCCCACGCTCTTTACTCTGTTTCCTCCCTCTCCTCTGTTGCGCGCGAGAAAAATCAAGGTACGAGCTTCCCTTTGTCTCTCACTCGCCGGCTCCTCTGCGTCTCCTTCGCTCGTGCAGACTCGACGCCACGGAGCTGCCACCTCTCGCTGCACCGCTCGCCCTCGTCCTTGCTGATACCGTTGCACGCGACATCGTTACAGCCACTCGTTCTTCTTTTCCCTCGCCCCGTCTCGTGGACCCTCTATTTTCGTTGTTTTTTTTTCTTGCTTTTATCGCTTTGAATTATCCAGGAGACCGGTCGTATGTTAGGCAGAAAGAAGACTCCCTTTTCGCGTATACCTACGTGGGTACGGATGAACCGCTGGAACAAAAAAAAAAGAACAAATTCGTATCGTTTTCTCTACATCCCTTTAATTTGTACTTGATTGGGTGATTTTTGTTATTGCGCTGGTTAATGTTGTACTTTTACGCGATGAGTGAGCTAGCGTTGATAAATTTTGTTCGTTATACGAACGTTGGTTTTTCAAAAAATCGGGCAAACAGCGTGCACGAGTGTATATTACTCCTGGGAAAATTCAAGAGTATAATGGGCTTATAGTGACTGTTGCGTTTTAACGTTGACACATACGAGAGCTATATCCGTAAATCGCGTTAAATATTAAATTATCGGCGTTTGATGCTCGCACGAGAGAATACAGAAAATATGTGACTCGAAAAAGCAAAAACCATAGCCAACCAATGGCATCAATTTCCTCGCGACGATTCATTTTACGTATGTAGGTACGCGTATACGTATGTATGTAAATGCACGTGATACCGCACCGCAGTCGCAACGCTTATACGTATATATACATGTGTGTCCTCGAAAGTTGTGTAACCGCATTAAAACTTTTATCCCGCGCCTCCGTACATATATATTTACGTGCACTCGCACATACACATGCACACGTACCCACCGTCCACTTTACCTCGGACAGAAGGCACTTACGATTTCATCGCTCGGGGCTCTCGGCTTTGAAAGAGTCTATTTGAAATTTCAATCCCTCTCCTTCTCGGGTACTTATTTTAAAAAACACTTCATCGCCACCGCCTTACAACAAACACACACATGTACACGTACCTAAGGCTCATCGATGCTGGCTTATAGAAAACAATCGGGCTCTTTGGGGAACGAAAATCGGCACTCCTTTGACGTCCTCATCGGTAATCTGCATCGAGAGGCAAATTTTTCCTCTTCCCTGGCAATAGATAGCCCCTCGAGCACAAACACATATACACACACTCAATACTTCACTTATCCACCACAAGAACGTGCACCAGAGTAATCACTTATGTATTTCTTATTTTTTATTTTATCCCTTTCAAACGATTTTCCCAGTATCGATTGAACGAAAACACGATCTTCATAGACCTGTACAAGCACTGATACACCCCCTGGAAAGATACTTACTCGCCTCGAGCGTGTATCGCAACAACGATGTGAACACACGCACGGGAGCACACATATGCATATACATATACATATATATGTATATTTATGTACACTGGCTCATTCAAGCTTTTCCTGCGATAAATTTTCCCCGGCCACCATTACACGCGACGTACGGGCCACTGCAACCTCATGCATATAATATCATATGTGCGTGTATGATAAAACCATTGATCCAACTGCGGTGTACCCTCCTCTTGCACGCGCTAAGAAAGCTCGAGTTAACGCGCCGCTTCACCAGGATCACATCACTATCGAGGTATTGTCGAGGATCGTTATCATTGTCGAAATAACAGGTACTTGTTATTGTTTTGCTCGTCTCGCACGGTCTATGACGTAAAAAAAAAAAAAAAAAAGTTGCACAGACATAGATACAACGGAGTTAAATAGCACGGCGACCCACTTTGGCCGGTTATCATCTATCGGAGGGTCCGACGAGGCGGATCGCATCCCCCATCGAGCAGCTCATCCTCGTAGTCTCGCGTCCATCCATACTCTCTTAATGCCCGATCAAGTATGGTGTACACCTACACGCGATAACAACTCGTGTGCGTAATCACGCGCGACAACGAGCTCCCATCGCTAACGGTCCCCCTCCCCCCCCCGCCCCCCAAATCACCGAGATTGGTGTGCAGGATCGATTGTCCCTTGTCCTTCGTTCGCAGAGTATACACATAAGATCGTCGTATCATCTGGACGCGGCAAGTAGCACCTCGTGGCCCGAGCCGTTGGTCATCGGCAACATCTTAGCCGTGGTATCCCCCAATGACAAAAATCAGCTGACACCGTACGGGTGCAACAGGGTTGACAGAAACGGCACGGCTAATGGAATTTGGCCGAAGAGCGAGGCGCTTGGCACGGACTTTCGTGCCGTTGTTACGAAGATCCATCGATGCCGCGGGACATGTGCTGGTGGTTGGGCTGGTAGTGCCTTGGCCGCATAACGACCTGGCGCACATATACACGCGCGCACGGGCACAGAGTCACTCGGGCGAGAGTATCCTTGGCCGAGGGAGGCTCGGCACGTTTCAATTAACAATTGAAATAATATTAACAATAACAGTATTGTCTGGCACTGCGCGTCGGCCAGGCGGTAAGGAGGCGAAGAAAAGGGAGGAGGGTGGGTGTGTGTGTGTGTGTGAGGAGGAGAAGGGGGCAGGTGGTTTTGTGTATCGTTGGTATTTTTCGGGTAAGCGAGTTAAAAAAAAAAGGCGGATGAGGTAATGCAGAGTCGGCCTGGCAATCTGACAATGTCACGGGAACGTCGAACGAGCGAGCTAACACTGCCAGCAGCGGTCGGTGGGTATGCGCACGTAGGTGCTCCGGCGACGTCGCGGTGGCGGACCGCACTGCGGCGGCAGCAGCTGCCTGCTAAAAGCAGCAGCGACCCTTATTCCGCGCTCCCTATCTATCTATCTATCTATATATATACACGCGCGTTCAACACCACCCCTCCCCCCGAGGTGCTTGTACGCTGCGTATAACTTGCAGTGGTGTCAGTCGTACAGGGTGGTGGTGGTGGTGGTTCACCCCCTCTCCTCTCGCACCGCCACCACTGCACTGCCTCCACCACCAGCGCGTTATCAGCTCGCTATATTTATAAGTAGGTATACACCGCTCTCTCTCTCTCTCTCTCTCTCTATCTGCCTGATGTACATGTATGTAATATATACGAGTACCTGCCCATACCCACCCCCTCCGCTTTATACCTCCTCATAATCGGTACTCGTTCTTCGCTGCTACCGTGCCTGTATCCGTAGGCATATATATATGCTGTTGTTGGCGTGCCAGCGTACCTGCTACTTCTACAGTTCCGTGTTAGTATACGCGTGTAAAGGTGTGAGCTTGGCAGGCGGTAATTGTTAAGAAGAAAGAGGAAAAAACAGGGAGAGTGAGTTGTATTGTCTGGGGCGGTGCACGTGCATACGTGGAAATGGAAGGTCAATGCGGTAGTCGGCCGGATACACCGGTAACTCCTCTCCTTCTTCCCCCCCCCAAAATGATATTATTTCTTACCTCGTACCTGTACGTGCGTTTGTGTGGTGCATCCACTCTTTCTTGCCAATTGTGTGCGCTCCATTGTCTTTCAGATATTCGATATTCAACATCAGAGATTTGGGCACTCGATGGAGCTAAGCTTTTTCTTCCCTCTCATTTTTATCTTTTACGTTTTCCTGGCTCATGGATCATTGGATCGTCGATGGTGATAACACCACGGCTCATTGCACACCCTTTCCTATCTCGATTAACGAGAAACAAAAGAAAAGAAACAAGTATTTTTTTTATTCCCAGGATGTAAGCATGTTTGGGTGCACATTTTTGTACCCATACACGTCGGTCAGGGGCTCAAAGAGCCGAGATAACGAGCAGAACGACGATAATAACGCTCCTCTTCTCTTTTACCTTCCAGTAAATCTACACGTGCAGTAAAGCGCCGAAGCTGGGCGCAGAGAGAGAGAAAGAGCTGTAAGTCTTTAAAAACAAACCATGCAGCCAGTCAGACGGGAAATATAAGTGCATCGTATGGAGAGAGAGAGAGAGAGAGAGATACAGTGATTGTGTGTGTGTGTGTGTGTATGCACACATGTACGCGCTGCACGAGCAAAGGGAGAGGGGTATAGCGGGGCTGACTGACCCCTTCCCCTTTTGTGCGCTGTGTGCGTGGGGTAGTCTCCGTAGGTATACAAGTATATATATACGCGCGTGCAAAAAGAGGGAGGGATAGAGAGAGAGCTCCGACACAAGTTACAGGTATACATGTGTACAGATAGGCACGACTCCGAGGAAAGAGGGAGAGAGGAACGGCTGTTGGGAGGGAAGGGGCTGCGGCAAAGGCGCACGACGCCCGCCGTTCTCGTCGCATCCGGGGCATGGATCGACTGTGCAGGCTCGGCTCACCTACACCCCCTCCCCCCACCCCTCGTTCCTCTCCTCCTCCTCGCTATCTTATAAATATGTTATTCTTGGGCCGCATCGAGCATAAGCTTTCTTCCCCCCCCACCTTCTTTCATTCTTCCAGCTCGTGGGTACTTTGTTTGGTTATACTTACCTCATTGTTTCGCTCGCGGTGCCTATAACGCCCATTTGTTTTATCGATACGATCTTTCGTACTCGAAAATGACGATTGTTGGGCACCTTATAAACATAATTATGCTTTTTGCGCTTCGAATTTGGCAGTTTCTCACTTCACATGGTATCGTGGCCCACGGTGTCTGGCGTCACGCGGGTCTGTACTACTGATTTCGGAGCTACGCAGCACTTTTATCCTCCTTTGAACTCTGGGTCTTGGGGTTCCTTTTTCTTTTTTGTCTTTGGTTTCTCTCAACCTTTTATTTTTTTATTGTTTTATCACTGTTTGACATTTATTTTTTTATTTTGTTTGTTATACCTACTACTTGAAGAAGATCAGAACTAACTTGAAAAACCGAACATCCATCATCATTACGGATAACATAAGCTCCAATTAATAATAACAAAAGAACCAACGTTGTTTTGTAAAGGAACGAAAAAAAGGTAAAAGAAAAATAGACAGTTTATTCATACAATGGATAAAACGCTCCATGTAGGATACACACGTATCCCGTACGATCCAGCTTGTAACAAGTTCGCGCACACAATCAACGGGCGTCGCATTAAACGCCCCGGCGCGTATAATCTCAGTTTCGCGCGTGAACAAAACAGTCGCTCTAATTTGCCGCTTCCCATTTTCTCTCTCTCATCCCTTTTCTCGCGTCACTTCCACGCGATTCCACGGTCGCGTACACATGTACATGTATATACGCACACCGTACGCACGTTCCCTGTTCTCACGTTTACCTACACGCAACAACATACCACTCGTGCATACGTACATAACTATATGCTTACATACGCAACTATACGCAAGCTTACATAGTACATATATATATATACCGACTGATGTACACGAGCGTCTGACTACATGGGGCTGTTTCTACTTACACTTAACGCTCTCTTTCTCTCTTACTCACGCGTGCCTCTGCAAGTCTGACGTTGCTCTCTCACTGCTTGCACATTGCAGCTGATGCCAAAGTATATATGAGCCGTTGTTGGTGCAGCAGTTACCCTATGTATGTATGTATGTATAGGTGGATGGTTGGTTGTTGGGCGAATCTGTATAGTAGAATAGAGCGGAGAAAGGGGGAAAGACGCGCGCTTTCCTTCCGCAAAGATTTTACTGAGGCACGAGGCACCGGTGCATTTTCAGCTTTCCGTCTTTAGAATGGAAGGGAAATAGCTTCGAGGGGTGCGGGAAGGGGAGCTTGGAAAGGTTTTTCCCAAACTTTTTCACCAGAAAGGCTGCTTCGAGGTGTCTGGGCGAACTTGAATGGCTTGTATTTTTCAATCGAGCCTGAGCACTTTTACCTTGATTAATGCGTCATTATTGCTCAGTGTCTCTTTTCAACATTGAATATATCGAATAGAGGGAGAGACACGCGTAACAAAACTAATAGCGGCGAATCAACAAACTTTTTACCCGAATAATTTTGGCTGTCTATATATTTTTAACAGCCGCTGCTTCCTGCGCTGTCCTAGTTTTCCGGTGTCGTACATTTCATTGAATTTATGCATGAAGCTCCATAACATGCAAATAGAGCCTCTCGTCTTGACTTCATCATCCGCTTCTCGGCACAGAGTAACAAAAAACGAAAAAAAAAAAAAAAAAAAAAGTTCAGTTGGATGTGTTTTCCATGAAAATTCATTTCATTAAAATGGCCTGTAATCATTTTTTTTTTTTTTTCCACCCACGTTTTCATTGATCAGCAAGTTTTAATTGGACGAAAGTTTTCTAATAGCACTACAGTGCCTTGAACACCAAACTTTGTTTAATTCGCACAATTGACCTTATTCTTTTATTTTATTATTTTTTTTTTTTTCCACCAAAGTAGTTTTTTTTTTCTGATCGATGAAAATTCCAACTCCCAGCACTGGTCCAAGAACAAACGAAATACATTATTCGTAAATGCTTTACTTTTACTGTGGTTCAAGAGATTTTAGTAATAACAGGCAGAGAGATAGGCTGGTAGGTGTAATTGTCTCGATCTTTACTGTGTTATGATGATTGCGGTGCCATCAGTAAATAGATAAACAAATAGATGAAATGTGCCTTAAAAACTCAAGCAGTACGGGAGGTTTTTATGTTGCGCAATGGTTTACTCGTCATAGTGAGTACACCTTTAAATAGCGTGGAACTTGAGGCAGTCAATAGTTTTCGACCGATCGATAAAAGAGGCAGCGACAGCAGGTGAAACGACTGAAATACAATACAACAAAATTCATACGTGTACATGTATATGCATAACCATCGCATTTTTTTTCTCCATCTTTACGTAATAAATTGCATACATACGTCACCTTTTTTTAAATGTACAAAGTTTTTCTTTTTCGAGATTCCGAAGCTTTTTGGTCATCAAATTAGTAGTTACATAACGATACATTGGTTTGCGGATATTCCTGAAAAATCTAAAATTTACAATATTAATCGAGTATAAGAACATTTAATCGCAGCAAGTTGTCCAAAGTCTCGTAATATACTTTTGTTGCACATCATCGATGAGTAATGAAACATTTAACGATAAAAAGCTCTCACTTGTATCCCAAACCTCAGCCTTAAATCGTCAAAACGATTAAACGAAATCCCTCGATAAATACACGCAAATCGTCGAGAGCACCTCACCAAAAGCAATTCAAGAGGGACGTATTGAAAAACAAAGGGGCCGCAACAAGCGAGAAAACAAACAAACGTACATACAGCCAAGGCGGGTGCTCCAAAAATAATCCTTCCCCGGCGAGCTAATTTTTTTTCAATAGCGTCGAAAGAGCGCGCAAAAGGTCAGACGAGACAGAGAGGGTAGTATACACCAACAAAATCCAGCCGAAGGAGAACGAGCGAGTACGGTCCCCCCCCGGACTCCTCCTCGTCGGCAACGCCGCATTGCAGATCTCTACGCTCTGACGTTCGGTCAAATGCACCCCACCCCCTTTACTCGTACATCCATATATATATATACACGCACTCCCCCGTCCATGTATTTTCGTACAGGCACACGTGTATACATTATACACATACGAGGCTTTGACTCTTTCGCTTTTATTCCAACACACACAGCCACCCGCGGACTTTTGCTCTCTGTCTGTCGTCCCAAGCGCGCGAGTCCCCCGATGCCCGTTTCGCGATATGATTCAGGAGGGACGCCCATTGTGCTTTGATTTATGCCACGCGACACCACCTTTCTTCCCTTTGGCGCATTGTGCGTGGAGAGCAGAGCGAGGGGTAGGCGTGCGGGTGCTCCAAGTAGTAGAGGACCGGCTTTGGTCGGACGGTTGGGGGTCCGCACAGTTCATGCACTTTGTTGATCATTTCGCTGCTGATAATGTGCGTCACGTCATCCCTTTTTACCGAAAACAGGCATTAAACGATCGAGGGGCCCATCCCCTTTTGCTCCAGAGTTGGTAAAAAGAGAATAGAGGGGAATTCAATTTTGTGAAGATAAATAACAAAAACAAGCTTCGGCGAGAGTTTTGGCGTCGGGGGGAGCTCTTCCGGTGAATTAAATGTTTTGGCTCTTGGCGAGTAAATACGCCCGAGGACAGGGGGGGGGTGAGGGAGGATCCGCCGAGAGGGTCGCGAGCAGCAGCTGCCGACCTACAGACCCAGAAGCGCGCGGACACTGCGGACATGAAGAACGTCCGGACGGGCTGCCAAGGAAATAAATAAGCACGTGTCCCTTTTCCGGCTGATCCCCAATTTCTTGGGTGCACCGAGGGTGTGTGCCTGACTGTAGAGTGCAAGGCCAAAGTTGCGGGGGTATTGAATTTTTCGGTGGGTAAATCTTTTTTTTCCCAAGGAAACGCGGTGCATGGAAACAAGCGACTTTGCGTACCTTCCTTCCGGTCCCCACTTCCGGAAGCTTTTGTTCACACGTTTACGGGAGTTTTGGCGGGGAATTTTTTAAAACTTGCCAGGGGTTTTGTTTTTTTTCATGCGAAAAAAGAGATTCGTGCCGGAGGGTATGAATGCGGGATAAGTACAGGTATACACGTGAAGGGTAGTTGTGGATTTTTTAATTCGCTCCAGCGTTGATTATAATGTATTATGCAAGCTCAACTGAGGGTAGCTTGGAAACTTTCCCTTCTCAATTGGAATAATTTAAAAAAATGATGATTAACAATTAACAAAAATAATGATGCGAATTGAGCACTGTGCAGCTAAGAAGACATGCATTGTGGCATTTTTACGAACATGACGTCGTTTGTATTGTTCTTTTCATCGAGGTCATAAATCCTTCAATGGAATTTCCATTCAATTTGTATTTAAAAAGAAAAATAAATTATTTTATTCAATTGTATGTCACAATTAAATTGTTAATTTATTGGAATTTCTATTGAAAGTATTTTAAATTAAAAGTTGAGTTAATTTGTTTGAATCAAAATTAACCATCTAATTTGATTGACGATTACCAATAACGTGCAACAAAAGTGAACAATTAAATTTACTTATCCACTGGTACACCTTTCAATTGATAATTACATTTCATATTTAATCCAAAAATACGAATCAATTAACTATTGAATTCTCGTTAACCGTAACTATGTTGTTTAATCGTAATCGTAAAACTGTAGTCAAAACAAAACAGTAAAATGTAAAAAAAAGATTCTTAAACTACATCGTTTTATTAAGTATAATCAAGTATATGCATAAAGAATCGAAAAATAGGGTGTATAAAGAAATCGCACCCCTCAACGAATTGCAAAGACTTATTATGTCGCTGTCGAGCCGAATGAAAAAAAAAAAAGAAAAAAAATAGATGAAAACACTTGGGGGGTGGGAGAGCAAAAGAGCCCTTTCGTTTGGCTCGATAAAGTCGAGTGGGACTATGCTACTCTGCTCACGAGCGGCTCAAGTCGTTATATGAATCAGTCAGCGTTGGGTTTGGGAAAAAAAAACTTGCAGTGGTGCACGAAGGGAGTATTAATTTTACCCCGCAAAAGCACCGGAGAAAGAAAAAATGAGAACGTGCGAGGAAAAACTGTTGGAGTTTTAAAATGAATACAAATAAAAGGGGGTTTTGAAAAACATTGGGACAAACTCGTGTTCTTTCATTTTGGTGTCACTTTTAACACCCACGTTGATTCAGATTTTGTTTGGTAATTAAACTCTTTGGTGAATATTTTTGCCAAAATAGATCAAAGATCGAGGGCCATACATATAAAATCTCGATGTTTCGAGAGAGTAGGGGCTATACGTTGTAGAGCCTCGAGGGTAGAAATGGAGGTAAGGGCGGGGGAAAACCAGTTGGAAGTTGGCTGACGACTTCCGATCAAACACGTATATACATATATGTATAGGGGGAAGAGTGCCACAAGAGCGGCCCGTCGCATAAAATGGCCATCGACGTGCACAAACACGCACGTATACACTTTCCTCGAGAGCTTCGTCCTTTTTTTTTTCTCTCCCTCTTTCTCCTCGTAACGTAATAAAACTCGGAGCGGCCAGGTTTTACTGTGTCGCGAAAAGGGAGACGGTCATTTTGAAGAAGAAAACTGAATTCGACAAGTGTCACATTTTGCCTCGCATTTTACGTATTTTTAGAGCTGCGCAAACTTTTTTTTTTAAATTTATTTATTCACTAAAGGAGCAGTATCGTACGAAATGAGATTTATTGACACATTTTTAATGTAATACATGTACATGTATGCATAAACATCGCATTTTTTTTCTCCATCTTTACGTAATAAATTGCATACATACGTCACCTTTTTTTTAAATGTACAAAGTTTTTCTTTTTCGAGATTCCGAAGCTTTTTGGTCATCAAATTAGTTACATAACGATACATTGGTTTGCGGATATTCCTGAAAAATCTAAAATTTATATTGTTAAGCGAGTATAAGAACACATTTTAACGCGAGAATCCATGTATAATAGTATACTTTTTTCTTCTCACCCGCACGCATTCAAATTAACGCAATTATATGGGGTTACAGAAAAAATAAATTTTTTTTAATGTAGACAAAAATCGGTGACCATTTCATTAATAGCTAACAAATGAATAAAATTTATAATCTATGAAACTTAATGTAATAGAGTTAACGAGAGATTTTATCGCCTAGCACACTTGAAAGGACATTTCAATTCTTGCGATGTATATATAAAAGTGAAGCGCGAGAATTGCCTGTCCATTGAGATTTATTAGATTGTCATGATAAATTATACATTACGTATGTGCCTGTTATCATTTCAGCAGTTGAAGGGATTTGTCAGTTCGTAAAACAGAAATCTAACTTATTGAAATTTTTTTTTTTTTTTTTTTTTTTGTAAGGAAGAAAATAAGACTTATACAAGAACTGTGTCAGACGTTTTGAGAAATTAAGGTAAATAACGTTAATAAACTGAAGAAAATTGGTACATATTGTCAATAAGGTAGATTTGTGTTTAACGACTCGATTTTACCTCGATAAATTTAATGACAACACAAAAGTAAAATATCGTTAAATATACAAAATAACCAAAAGATCAATATTTTTTTCACATAAATGTTTCACAAAATGGATAAACTGTAAATTCGTCTATTTTATTAGTGGTCAAACAATTGTTGAAGATCATTCATATTCTTCACGTAACAGTTGTACCTAAGCGTTTACCCTTTCAATAAGGCCAACAAATTTTCATGCTTTTATTATTATTATTATTGTTGTTGTTGTTTCACACGTGCAAAGAACCTAAAAATGAACTGTAAACGTACACGCACATTTAGCACACGCGCACACACACGTACACATCGTTGCCTTGGCACGCTCTCTTCTTCGTCCCTTCTTTTGTTATTTTGTTAACTATTACTTACTATTACTATTTTTTACCAACTCTTGCAAAGAAAGAAAATATGGAATTTTACAATTTAAAAAACATGCTAAAGCCACATTTGGCGTAAACAACCGAAATTCACAAAAATATCGACGTAACAGTATTTTTTTTTTTTTTTTTTCTCGCTATGTTTGATTCGAGGTCGCGCGGCTTGTACAGATGATGATAATCTATTTGAAATCAACACCAAAGATAAAACACACACTCAACGTTACGTTAGCGTATGTCAGCTGTAGTAAGAACAATAATAGTAGTAGTAAAAAAAAAGAAAAAAAAAAAAAAAAAAAAAAACCGCACTTGTCTATAGTTGGAAGGTAATAGGTGTGAAGGTAGGAACGAAGGGAGAGCATAGTGGTGGTGTTGGATGAACAAGAGATTATTGGGCAATAGTAGTAATATTGTAGTTGAGAACCCTATCGGGGACAAGTGGGCAAGTTGACCCTGAAGAAGACGTTGAGCTCGATGAGGGTGGCGAGTATGAGGAAGACGGCGTACATGCAGAGGCAGGCGCGTCCGACCTTGCGGTCGAGTTGGAAGCGATTCGCGGCGAAGGCGACGTAGAGGAGCAGTAGGGTCGAGAGGAGGGAGATCGCGCTGTACTCGAGGCCGCCCGAGTTGATGCTGATGTAGTGCTGGCCCTTCACGGTCGGGGCGAACGATGATTTGATCAGCCACGGGAGACCCAGGCAGAGCAGTATGTCGAACGTGTTCGAGCCGATCGAGTTGCTTATGCCCATCGAGCCGTGACCTGTGGGCGTTTAGTGCGTGCATCAACGTTTTTAAATCTTTTCTTTTTTTTTAACAACATTCGCATCAAGCAACCGAAATCTACCTGACCAAAATGGCAAAACTAAGCGAAAAAAAGGTCACAGAGAGATATCGTGTACTGGGGTCAATTTCGCGCAAAATTACCTTGCTTAGCGACGATGACACTGGATACGGCTTCGGGCACGCTCGTCCCTGCTGCAAGAAACGTGATCCCCATTACCGAGTCTGGTATTTTTAGGGTGTCCCCTGTACGGAAAAAAGTCGAGATTTTTTTATCAAGATTCGTTGTACCATTTTTCTTTTGTTTTCAGTAATGAACGAACCGATGATGGTGATCATCCATGCGACGAGGTAGCTCAGGGAACCGATCCAGACGATGCACATGAGAAAGGTCACGGGGAACCACTTTTTGAACCTGGGTTTGTCGCAATCCGGGATCGTGCACATGAATATCAGGTGAATCGGCCACGTTATTATCCACGCGGTCTTTCTTATCCAACCGGCCTTCGATGGCCATACCAACAGCTGGTACTCGTATTCTACAACAACAAAACAAATGTTTTCCGTGTGCACAAAAATACATTTTTATCTCGTTTCATCCCTCATCGGTATATATACATGAACGTGAAATTAATACCATGAATTTTGGACGAAAGTTGGAGTTGGTCTTTTTGATTGAAAACCGCTTGAACTCTCTTTTTAAACTTTAACAGTTGAATAGAAAGAAAAAAAAAAAAAAAAAAGAAAGAAGAAGAGAATAAAAATGATTTACCAGACTCGTGATTCTCCTCCTGCGACTTGGTGCCGCCGTTCTGCAGTGGCACGTCGATGGTCGCAATTTGCTCGACGCGGTCGATGGGCGATTGCAATTTATCGGATCTCGATAAGTGAATTTCCCCGGCGTCACCTGCGGATCAATATTAAAGCCAAAGTCCAAGCGAGGCTCTTTTCTTTTTTCTTCTTTTTTTAATCATATATACCCACTTGGAGAGCCATTTTCACTCGACGCAGCAAATTTTCCGTTTAATAGACCCGCGCGAACGGGAACGATAAAAATCGGGGATTCCAAGTTTCATTAAAAAAAAAAAAACACCTTATACTTATAAAATAATAGCAAAGTTGGAGTGACGAAAAAAAAAAAAAAAAAAA
>NW_019381634.1:1478352-1503078 GCF_000648655.2 Copidosoma floridanum
AAAAAAAAAAAAAAAAAAAAAAAAAAAAAAAAAAAAAAAAAAAAATTATACGTCCAAATTAAATATTGTATGCAGTGTACTAGTAACGATCGTTTTGTACATAGATAATAATATTATTTGTTACAGGCAGCGTGCCTTGCATTCCACTCTTGCACTGTCAACAAGTGCATGTTATGTTTGTAGGAAATCAAATGTTGTCTCAAGACGCTGTGTCACAGCACAAACAATGAAGAACAATATTCTCGAAACTGATAAGGCGTTTTTGATTACTGAGTCATAGACAGTGCGTGCTTGGGTAAAAGCTCAGAATCGTGCTATCGAAACTCGACACAAATCATCGTAATACCTTGTAATTAAATCCTTCAGAATAAAGAAGATACCTCCATACAAATGCGTTATGACATTACTCGAGCTTCCGGGGAGCGAGTACACATTTTTCCGAGTTAACGTACCACGGCATGAGAGCGTGAACTTTGAGTTTGGCGTTTGAATGAGGGATTGTAAGCACCGGAGCTTGCCTGTACCATTATTATAATACAAGACACAAACATGTACGCATTTATTCTATCCCAAGAGATCAAATCAAATTAGATAAACGCATCCCCAAGAATACTTATGGATCTGAAAAAAAAAACTCGTTTTCACTTTGTCGTAAATATACAGTAAACTGTATTGAGTTCTTGTACTCAAGTTTATGTATTCATCGGAATGGTCTTATTCCAATATTGTCATAATCCTCATGAATACGTAACTGGATTCTATGCAAAACCAATCCAATCGGTCCATTACCAAGTGGAGAAACGTAATAAATTTTGGCAGGACATCGCGTGATTGGTAATTCAAGAAGCTTTGCCTCGTATAGTTTCCTCACAAGCAAAAAGAGAAATGATCATTGCCAAAGGGAGCAAGTGGAAGAATAAGAAGAGGCGAAAAAGTCTCTTTGGAGTGAAAGACGGTCGGGCAGCAGTAGGTATATCCACGAGCAGTATATGTCGTCGTCGTGGTCGTTGAGAGAGTCGTGTTATATCTAGTTTATACGACGTACATTAGGCATGAATGGCAAGCCGCTCTGGGCGCTCGAATGAGAGCAATTTAAGCTTCTTTAGGATGCTTAATCGGGTAGGAAGTCACATCAGCCGCATAGGTGATAACCCACACAAGGCGGACTAGTTACATGTACATATAAAGTGTACTACACACCACACACGTCATGCACAAGCATCTCGATCTGCCTTTGCCTTTACCTCGGCTCGAACGAGACGCTCTCACTGTTGGACGCACTCGACGATCACGAGGATTGCCAAGAGATGAGGTACATGGGAGATGTACGGAAGACCCACAACCTCTAATCCGTACTTGCACGTGCACAATCATTGGTAAAAAATCTTACTACATTCAGTTAGGGTTGAAGAAAATATCAATGTTTGACCCGCCTTGGCTTCAAAGTAAACATATTGGGACCAGATGCGAGAGATGAGAGTCAAGAACTAGATGAATAAATCAAGAAATAGACCTACAGTACTTACTTATCAGACCACCGTAGTGTGCGTATACTAAACCTGAAGAGTATGTACCAATGGTTAACTGAAGCGTAAATAGTAATTGATAACAATACGTTGTGCGAGGATGAACGACTAGTAAGGTGGATGACTCAGTTATCTCCTGCACTAGGAAGCGAATAAAGATTTTTTTTTTTTTTCTCAACAATTCACAGTTGTGCGTCACTAGAGCAATAATTGTTTTCTAAAGTTGCTAAAGGTGGTTAATATCAAAAATATTTTTTAATTGTGGTTTGATTCGTTAGTTGTTGTATTTAAAAGTAATTCAATCAAAAGTGAAGATCCACAAAATCTAATAGAGAAGTATTTTAACCATGCATTGAAAAGGGCTTGTCTCATATTTCTTGTACTACAGATGTGATACTATATTTATTTTTAAAAAGTTGCTTTGTCTACAAAAAATAGTTTTAATTTGTTGCCTCGACAAATTTTCAGAATATTTCAATAGCAAATGGTCTCGTGTACTTATTTTATAGAGATTTCTGTGCCCAAACACCAAAATTCATATATTTTTAAAAAATACGAATGTCAACTAAAACTACCATTGTGTCAATAAAAACAATAATTAGTTAAAGTTTCTGTATTGTTTCCTTCTAAAATTTACAATAGAAACACGAGAAAAAAGTTGCTCGAAAATAAGCCAAGAGTTGCTCAAAATATCAAGATCACTAACGTGTGATGAATATAAGAACAAAATAAGATTTAAATTTAATTTATTTCTAAGAAGTAAATGTTATTTTCTAAAATCCTTGACCGTCTATTCTTGGGGAAATTGTAAGCTATTAACTTTCTTCGTTGTGGTAGACGTATGTAGATTCAAGGACGAGATGCGAATCTCATTTCTGTCTCTCGGAAAGTGTGTCCAACGATCACATTAGATTCAAAGTTGAAGCGTCGCTGATGAAGTTACCGCACTAATTAAAGGGTAAAATTAAATCAAAAGTTGAAAAACTTGAAAATCTTTCTATCAAGAGGAAACTCTGCGATTGATATTGATTACTAGCTTTCCCCCTTTCAATCTTTACGATATTGAGCACGTAACAAAAAGAACTCATAGTACTTGTAATATACTTTGAAATAAAGGTCACTACGAGAAAGCAATAATACAACGTTTACGTTGAGAATCGATTTTATCACTTTTTTTTATTTGAAATCATAAAAGTGTAGGAAGCAAAAAATTTAATGGATATATATCGACGAGTATACTGGCAACTTCACGGCTGACCTGTCGTCAACTTTGGTTTGTCCGTGTAATTCTTTAGTACGTAGATTATTTATATTTTCTACTTCTGTGAGAAGATTTCCAATAAACGATACGATTGTTGAAGGACGTCGGGTTTCACTGCACCGCACGCCCTGGCAATGACTGTGTTATCGAGGTGATGCAATGATGTTGTCATTGAGGTTTAACGATAAAAAAAATGTCAAGCACAACAATTTTTTTATTCTTGCACTCAGACAATTTGTTCGGTTATCGAATCTGTGAATTGCATGATCGAAAAGAAATTTATGACCATGAAGAAGTCGAGGGTCTGTTCATTCACTTCACTGAATGAGTCACTTGTCGACAATTTGGGGGTAACAAATTTTAATTAGATTACCATCGATTGAAACATAAAAATTTCTACGTTCATCGCCAAAACAATAACACGTAAATGAATCATATGTTCAAATGTAGAAGCTGCTCGAATGATCAATTTTCAAATAATCATCTTCCTCATGTGTCCATTTCACGTGTACTTGAGAACCGTCTCTAAGAGATTCATATTTTTTTTTTTTTTTGTGTAAAACATTTTTAGCACGTTAAACTATGACGGCTCCACCTCTTTGGCGGTATTTCAAAGCAACATTCTTGAAACAATTAGTAAGTACTTAATACGCTACAAGTAGGCAGGAATTTCGCGCGAGCGAAACCTAACGAGCTCCGACATCTCGGGAGCTTTCGAAATTGGAGCTGATTATAAGCACACTTGTGAGTAATTCACGTTGAAACACCAACAAACACACATGTGCACGCCATCACACAAGAGGCTCATTTTCAAAGTAGATTATGAAGTATTCAAGGTGCGTGAGAATTTCTGGTCTTGAGAGTAGTATATAGTGCTGAGGCAAAGTGTCATGTATCCATTTCAGCTGTTAGATTTTTTCTGGTTCTATGGTTTGGCAATTATTTATTCAATGTGTTTCCGATCATAAATACCCACTCTCAACATTTATCAACATATATTATGTCACCTATGGTTATACCTAAACGATAAAAAAATGTATTTATCGTATTCGGTAATACATAAACTGTAAGTTTAAAAGGCTTTTCGAGCCAAATGATAAATGAAACCGATGGAATAAGCTACTTAGGCAAGTAGTTTTTTATCGTAAAATAATGAAAAATTGTACCAGATCATACTTGGAAGAGTCTCTATGTGTCTGTAAATATTTAAAAACAAAGCTATCAAAATAAAATAACATATCAAACTAAGGTAATAATCGAGTCTATCTAATTATTTTTGAGAGATCCACATTCATAAAAAAAATGTATACTTCATTTTTTGAAGTTTGAATAGTACCTAACTCACACTTCATCGTATCAGTTTAAATATCATGAGCTGAATAGTTAATGAAATCTCTGTAAGACAGGTTTTACAATCAGTCAAAAACCGAAGACAGATGAATCCAGGAGAAAAAATGTTGGAAGAAAACTTGTAGTCATTAATCTAGTTTTTAATCTCACTGCGTTCAAGGTAAGTAAAATTACTCTTCTACTGTTAGGCAGTCATAAAAATAGTAAAACAAGGAAATGCAATTCATAATAATCTGTGATTAACACTGTGGAATTTTTCCAAACATACCAAGGTAGATTATATAATTATTATATAGCAGTAATATGTATGCTTTTTAGGGTAGATAGCATTATTATTGGAAGTGTATTGTTTTTTTACTATTCAATAACGTAGATTGCAGAAAATTTCCTCTTATGTATCATAACTTTATTTTTATTTGTATAATATTTACTCAAATCTACGATAGCAAGGATATTGTTCAACACTGCGGCCCATCATCATTTCGTAATATTGTAGTTTATTTCAAATTCAGCTAACGTGTTAAAAAAAACAGTAAACACCACAAATTTATATTACTAGTCTTTTTTTCTCCCAGTACATCGTTATTATTATTTATTTATTTATTTTTTTTTTTTTTTAATCAAACGTTTGCAGTTTATTATTGAAAAATTCAATTGAAAAGACTGACGTTGTCAAAAAGTACCATCCCCGATTGAAATCGTCAGATATTTTCAACACGACTTGATGATCGACAGATGATATTGTCTCTGCAGTCCACACTCGTAACGTAACATTAACAAGATAATCATATTGATTGCAAGTTCAGTACACAGACAACAAAGTGAAGAAAGTGGAAAAAAAACCCCCACTCAAAGTAGGTCGTAATTCAAAGACATTCGTGGAAGTTTACGTATCTAAAGTCAATCTTCGATATCTAATCAATTTCATAATATCGTAACGATCGTCAGAATCAAGCTTCGGTGATTTATTGCGCATTTAATTACGCACTTACTTACAAATGATACTTTTCTTAAAATAAAACGGGCACGATCATTCAGAACAATAGACGATACTGGTGCTGGGTATTGAGGATATTTTTCGGTGGACATGCGTATAGGAATAAAAAACTGTTACTTTGTTTAAGACGTACCATTGATGGTCCGATGAAGATCGAAGTAACCTGTCGAAATAAAAATAACAAACATTTAGGAATTATAACTGCAAGACAAGCAATTAGGCCTATACAAATTATCATGCAAATATGTCAAGCGATTGGTTAAAAATAGAAAAACCTTTTAGATGTGCCATGTTATAATGAATATCTATGTGTGTATATTGAGTTTTAAGCTCAATTCAAAGACGATGTAGTCTTCTCATATTATTATTTTTTTTAAGAAACTAATGAGACTCTAACTTTTCGGTTCTTCGCGTCACCGCTGGAAGTTTGTGTCGTACAAAATTTCAAGTGAATTAAATTATGGACAGTTCGAGTTGTGCACGCGAAGAGCCACTTTTTTTATCAAGTACTTAGAAGAAAAATACCCGCTACGAGAGCCAGCCGCCGCGCGTCAAAGTTGCGCGGTGATAATACCTACTTGCGTCCCATTAGATTGCCTTGTGCCAATTTTTCGCCGGACTTTGGCCCGTAATGGCATCCTTTGTCAATTTCCGAAAATTGCAAATTTGTACCGCGTGGCCTGTAATTTTTGGCGAGTAACACCTATATACGACGATTATTGCTCGTGTTTGGAGCATCGGTGGTGTAAGTGGGTGGGCATACGTGCGGGTGCTGTGCGCCGAGTTAAACCGATCTCGAGCTAACCTTATTCTTCTGATTGAGCGAATTAACCTTTAAAGTTTGTGTTACTTTAAAACGTCTGGATTAAGGATCGCGTGAAAAGAGATCGTTAGAGGCGGAGGAGACTTTAATGCGAATGGACGCACGTATATCATGTACTTTTGTGTATACGTTTGCTAAAAGTGCTGCAAATATTTATTTATTATTATTTTTTTTTTTTAATTGAATTAAATTTCTCTTTTTTTGAATAATTTTATACCATATAAATTTTTTTTTTTTTTTTTTTCAAATCGAGGAAAACAATGATTGACAACCCTGTAGCTACAAAGATATAAGATTCATAATCTTTACACGTTCAGTACGAAAACAATCTCCATTGTAGGACAAAAAAATGCAACTATCTTTTATGATCGGACTACTCGGTATATTGGAATCAGCAAAATTTGTCATAAAAAAAAAACAATCGTGACACGAAATGAAATGATTAACCAATAATTGGAATAAAATTTACTTTCTCTAGTACCACAATTTGCACTGCTGTACATATAACATAAAACGAAATGAAAAAAAAGTAATAATAATAATAAATAAAAATGGCAAAAAACACACGTGTTGCATGCACTAAGGGACCAAAGTAATTTCGCCCGTTTAAATTTAATTTGTCAAATAAGCCATCTGCCAATTCAAGCAAGTCACTCGCGACGACGACGACGACGGCTAGCTCTCTTTTACCGCAACATACATATATATACGCACGCACGAACCTTTTCGAGCCCCATATACACATTATACGCCACTGATCGGATAATCACGAATTTTTACCATTTTTACCATGTACACAAAAAATCTACATATGTATAAAAAAAAGGATGAAAAAGCAAAGAAAGAAGAAAAGAACAAAAAAAAAAAAGGCTCATGTGATGATCCGCGAAACATCTCGTCCTGATGTGATGACATCAATCAATTAGACGGCATCATTGCACTGCTGGTCACGATTGCTTCGGATAACACACAATAGCTGGTGCATTATACTTGTAACGCGTATATATCCAAGGGGCCTCGGAGCGGCCCAGATCCATACACGATTGGCATTACCTACAGCTTCGGCGAGTCGCGAGCTAAGGATATCCATCTGTCGTCCGACGATTGAGTATAGGTGCACGTCAACGGGGAAGGTGTCAGCAGATGAAGCCACGGGATAAACGTGATACCGTCACCACGAGCGCACGAGCCATTTGTCAATTTATTTAACGTGTGTGTATATGTATATCTTATATATTATATATATATATATATATATATATATATATACCCCGGCAATGAAGANCTATATATATGTATTATTATGGCACACTGGATTTTTTACTCCGTTTAACACGCCACACTGTATTACTCCTCTTCTTCTTGTTCTTCTTTGTACTACCGTAGCTGCCGTTGGTCTCTTTTGCAAGGTGACTTTATTGCAAATGCGGCCATCGCACGTATAGGACGAACAGTCGGAGAGCAATGATGGATAGAATAGAAAAAGAGAGAGAGAGGGAGAGATGAGCGCAGTGGCGTACACGTCCGCGAAAAAGCTCTCCTCGCAAGCTCTTATACGCGCGCTACGTCTTTACGAAAGCTGTTTGGATTTTACTAGCTGGCTCATCCTCCTCTCTCTCTCTCTGCGTGAACCTATACCTATGTGGAGTAAATGTGCGAGTGTGATTACGTGTGCGTGTGTGCTTGCAAGAGGTGCATAATGTGGTGTGTGATTAAATCGAGCTTGCAGCGAGTGGAACGAGTATAAAAAAAAAAAAAAAAAGAGAGAGAGAGATAGAAAATAAGGAGCGGTGGTGCGTGCGAGATCAAACGAGAGAGAGAGAGAGAGACCAACCTCCTCCTAGGTTGGACGGCGAAGCCATGCTGTCAATCCCGTTGTCACACACATACTACGTTAACAACTACTCCGAAGTAAGTCGGGCATCGTTTGTCGGACGGTTCGGCCGGGCCCCTTCCTCGCCGGCCCTACTCCATACCTACTGATGCTGCTACCGAGCGCTGCTGCCACTGCTCTCCTGTGCCTATACATACATATACCATATCTAGCTGACTCTGTTTTTTTTTTTTTTTTTCCCATCTCTTTTCATCTCAATCGCATTTACCTTTTTTCCCACTACTCGGATCAAATCATTTTCTGCTTCTCTCTTACTCTCGCTTATGTACCTGGCTATACTTTTTTGGCTCATACATCTGGTCCTTAGTTCCGGAGGTTTTTCCTTAGGTATTTTCGTACTGTTGACAGTGGGTACAAAAAAAAATGGGCAGTACAAACCAGAGCTTGCGCTCATATGAAAAAAAAAAAAAAAAAGTTACTACACGCGTGAGAGAAAAGGGCGCGTATTTGGGGATTTCGATGCTTCGGCCACGCGTTATTCAAACTACAGAATATAAGACCTAAATCTCTATAGTTGCTTGAAACGTTCAAGTGGTGATCATTGAGTTTTATTTCTGTAATTTGTAATATTTTATAAATGTGCATATTTTATGTATAACAGATTATTATTATTTTTTTTTTTTTTTCTTTAACCGTCAGAAAAGAATTTCAAAAGGCACAACTGTTACATTTGAGTATCACCAGTTAAAAAAAAAAAAGCTCAATTACCATTATACTTTTGACGCTTTGATGGTATTTTTTTCCGCAACTTAAACCGACAAACCACGCATCATTAATCTCGAATTAAAGAAACTTTGAAAGAAAAGCTCTGATCCAGGCATGTGCACATGTATACATCGAAGCAAAAGAAAAATGAATCTTCAAGATGAGCAATAACCCCGCGTTGCGTAATGGAGTATAATTCACAAATGGGTATACCGATCATCATCATCATCAAACGCTACACACCATCAACAATAACAGTGGGATATACATGCAATGAGTACACAAGTATATCAGTTGGATTCCATAGCAGTCGCGTGCGCCATGCATACCTCCGACATGTGGAGCACATGTACGAATATATTATATCGCGGGCGTGGTGTATGCGTATATATATATACACTTGTACACGGGACACATTGATATATGTAAGTGCTTGTGCTGTACGACAAAGGAACACAGAGAGGAGGGAGTAAAGCTCGGCTACACAATGAGCTTCAGCGTAAGCGTATAATGGCGAGACTGACGCGTGGGTGTCGGTCCACAGTGAAATGGCAGCCTTTTCATCGATCCGTCATCGCGTGCGTATATGATGTTTGGATGAAAAGTACAAATTTAAGCTTCGCAATCGATTGCAAAACTGAGATCGGATCGAGGAATCGGTAAATAAGTAGTCCTCGCGTTGGAGCTTTAGAGTCTCGTAACTGCGACGATTCAAGCGAACGCGTCACTCGAGATCGGCAAATCATCCGAAAGAAAGCAGATTGCCCGCAAGCATTAAACTCATTGTCAAAATATACTTACCAGCTGATGAGCATTCCAACGATATCGCCGACGTAACGAAAACAAAAACAATGTACTCGTACCAACCAATGCGAAAAAAAAAAAAAATTCCCCGCGGGTACACAACACACCTCTCTCCATCGATCTCTCAAGCACGGCGATAAATTCCGCACGTGCTAACCAGCGGTCAATGCGAAGGGAGAAAAAACTTTCCTCGCGTCGAGCGCTCGCTCGTGTATCTCCTTGCGCCAACGGTAGATTTTTTCCTCCGGCTTACCAAGGAGAGAGAAAGAGAGAGAGAGAGAGATAAATATGGGTTTACCTATGCAGGGGCAATCTTATCACCTTAGGCGCGAGGAGATAAGGCCCGGAGTCTCTTTAAGTACTACCGATCGGCTCCCGGTCGATCTTCGATCAGTTTCGCGCTGGACGTCGATCCTCGGCGTTCGGGTCCTCTTTCTCTGCTCTTCTTTTTCACCTGCCTCTCGCGCCTCTCCCTCGATTCAGAGCCCCCTCCCCCCTCTCCTTTTGCAACCCACGTAGTGTACGACGCATCTTTGCCAAACTAAATACAACCGCGAATCAAGGACATAAAAGATAATAAATCATCCTTTTGGACGGTAAAAGAGAGAGAGAGAGGGTCAGTGGTTGTGCAAAAGCAGCAGAAGAAGGAGCAGTCTCGGGGGCAAAACGAAGGGCAGGATAATCACAAGGGGTCGGCCGGCTATGGCCAAGAGGAGACGATCGCTCGGCATACGATTGCTACTGGCACTAGCAATACCGACCCTCTACGCTTTATTCGCCAGCTTTGCCGGTTACGTGACCTCCGCGGGCAAAGGCCCCCAAGCCCCGGCTGCGGAGAGCTTCTATCGTAAGTAATCTCGGCTTCTTGCCGATTTTTTGCCTATACGATCGGTCGTCTTCTTCTTTTTACCGATTTATTAGCCCTGTTTGCGTTGAAAAATGTGCATGTAAATATGTTTACATACTTGTACGAAAAATCGGTACATTGAAAAAGCACCTGGTTCGTCGGACATGTCCAGTAGCACGTACGCGATCTGGACGATAATACACGATCACTTCGAAACCAATTAAAAAAAAAAAAAGTTATTTACTCACTCGAAAGAAGTGTTTGTTATCGGTCGATAAGCTTCTAGTGCGGATTTTTGCGAACAAACGAAACAAATGACTCGCGATGTCGTTGCTACGTCGATATCGTGGATTGATCCTACGTGGTTTTATCAGGTATGCGTAAGCGGGGAAATTTTTCCAATGATACTGCAGGAAATAAAGTTGAATGAACAGAGACTTGAAGATTTGTTACGAGACATATATGTTAACTTGTACATGATTACAAATAAATGGCACTTTGATACGAACTGTAGGTATTGTATACAGGTGTGCCTTCTATGTGTATAAAATTATATTATAAACTAGGAAATCTCGTATATTTATTCATCAGAGAAACAAAAGCTACTGCAATTTGCGCTGTACGTATATGATTAAATGTTGCCTGCTTCACGGGTAAAAGATTAAAAATTTCAGATTAACGCGTGTATAATATATCTAATCGATAAGACATGGAGGAGTTACTGATTTTTATCGCGGCAGTGTCGAGAGATGGATGTCACAGCAATACGTTAATTTTTTACTTGTGCAAATTTTTTTTTTTTAAATATAATTTTTTGGTGAAAGTGTAAAGCTTTATTTGAACTAAAAAAAAAAAAATAAAGAACCTTTTCGATTATTACGTGTAACACATTGCTGGAAAAAATCGTTTGCAGTAAAAATGATACATTAAAACTTGAAAGAAAAAACAATTAGTTGAGAAATTCAAAAAAATTTAACAAAGTATTTTAATTTCAATATTCAAAATGTGCTTATTTGCTAGAAAAAAAATTGTATCGTAAGCAGTGACGAATAAAAAAATATTCTCAGCAGCAAAAAGAAAAAAAACACTTTGTTCGGAAAAAATAATTTTCTTTTTTAAACAACAGCATTTAAAAGTCCATAAAATAATCGCGTCCAAATCTGATAACACGTATGTGCGCAACTCGATGGAATATAACAGATTCTCTTTCATGACGCAATTAATTGATTAAGAGCGAGGATACCGATAGATCAACTCGTTCGATATACCAAACAAAAATACTTGAAACATCCGCAATTAGAAACCACCAAGTTGGAAAAGAAAAAACCTCTCAAACGCCTCGTACGGAAGAAGTTTTCCAAAAAAAAAAAAAAATATCTCAACGATCCAGTGGCAACCGAAGCACGAAGCGTCCCCCGCAAAGATTGTAATGGTTTCCTTTTTTTTTCTGGTTTCCTCTTCCACCGATCACCCAAAGACTCGTCGAGGCGACTACTTCAAGCAAACGACACCGAGACACCAGTGCCCGAGATCAGCGCCAACTGCACCCCCCCGTCGATCGCCGAGTTCCCACCCGATGGGTTAACGCGCGAGCAACGCCAAAAGGGCTTCCTCATCTTCCACATAATAGTTGCCGTGTACTCCTTCTTCCTGCTCGCCATAGTCTGCGATGACTTTTTCGTTCCATCCATCACGAGGATATGCGAGAGTGAGTTTATTTACATCGTTTACGCCTCCCCTTCGAAGCACGTGTAACTTGAAAACGAGCTGCGCTTCGTTGCAGAGATCGGCATGTCGAAGGACGTGGCAGGGGCGACTTTCATGGCCGCGGCCTCGTCCAGTCCGGAGCTGTTCATCAACATCATCGGCACCTTCGTGACCGAGGGCGACCTGGGCGTCGGGACCATCGTCGGCTCCGCCGTTTTCAACATCCTCGCCGTCCCCGCGTGCTGCGGCCTCTTTGCCAGCCAGGTAAGCGTCCACTCGGCTTCGACGCTGTATAATAATTTACCCTCGTAGATTTGAGAAAAATTAGTCACGCGTGTAACGCGGCTCTGCTGTACTTGTATACCGAACGCGTGCAACGAAACAAAACAAAAAAATTTGGCATGAGTTTAAAAAAAGACAATACGGCTTTGCTTGGACGTGTTTTTAATGTTAAATACGCACTCGTAGATAATATATAATCGAGATGGTGATTCGAGTGGGTTTTTCACCTCAGAGCTTTCGCATGATGTTGCTGAGAAAACTGTTTTACGTAATAAAAAACAAAATTGGATTTATAATTTTAGTTCACGGCTCAACTCAGTTTTTCGCTCGTAGTTTCATTTGGCCCCAAAATAAGGGGCGTTGAGTGTATTTGGGGACAAATCGGAAAAGTAAGAAATTACGTTTATGCGCATTTGTAATGTTTTTCAGGTGCTGGACCTTGACTGGTGGCCCATAAGCCGCGATTCCATGGCCTACGGCATCACCGTACTGCTGCTGATCGTCACGTTGCGCGACGGTCGCATCGAGTGGTACGAAGCGTTCATACTCGTATTGTGCTACATTTTGTATATCCTAGGTTGGTATCGCCTTCTGGTAAAATCGCAATGTGAAAAAAAAAAAAAAAAAAAAGTTGCGCGATCATTCATTGCATTTGTCGGTTGATTTAGCGATGTGCTTCAACACGCGCATCAGCAGCTGCTTGAATCTCTTCGTGACGAAGCGCCGGAGGAAGTACAGGAACCTAAGCGAGACCAGCCCACTCGTTACCAAGGACAAGTTCCACAACTCCTTTGTCCAGTCGGACCAGCAGAACGACAACTTCTTCACGAATACCAAGGTCAAGGAGACGCTATATCAAGCTGGTACGTGTTTTGCAGGGTTGACACGTAAAAAAAAAAAAAAAAAAAAAAAAACAACACAGAATTTCACTATTGCTTTATTGCAACAGGTGACTGCAACGGAGTCATGGACGTCGAGAGCCTAGAATTCAGCGACGATGTCTGTAAGTATATACCTATATACAACAAACACGCGTAAGAGGCAAAAAAAAAAAAAAAAAAAAAAACAATAAAAATGTTGTAATGTTTACCAGCTGACATTGTGAGCATGACAAATTGGCCCGACGATGGCTGGGAGAGATGCTGGTGGGTCCTGACTTGGCCCATAAACGCCTGTCTTCTGATCACGATTCCCGACTGCAGGAGAAAATCACTTAAAAACTGGTATCCCGTGACTTTCGGCATGTGCATCGTCTGGATCGCCATGGTATCCTACGTCGTTGGATGGGACATAACGATCATTGGTAATTCATGAGCTACTTGAGAGAAAACAAAAAAAATACAGTAAATAAGTAAATAAATGAATCTCCTGTTTCCAGGTGACACGCTGATGATCCCGGACTCGGTGATGGGACTGACTTTCCTCGCTGCCGGGATGTCCGTTCCCGAGGCGGTGTCCAGCGTAATCGTAACGAATCAAGGTAACATACCTTTTTTTTCCACAATTCCCTATACCTCCAAACGAGGGTATAAAAACAGGCATTGTCTTTTCAACAGGTCACGGTACAATGGGTATCAGCAACTCGATAGGTTCGAACGTCTTCGACGTGTTGCTGTGCCTGGGGCTGCCTTGGTTCATCAAGGCCACCTTATTCCCGGTGACCAGTGGCATGCACTACGTGCAGATCAACTCCGAGGGTCTGATATACAGTTCGGTCTCGCTGCTCTCGACCCTGGTGTTGCTCTACGGTGCTCTGGCCCTCAACAAGTTCAAGCTCGACCGTAAGGTCGGCCTCATCTGTCTGGCCATGTATTCCGTATTCCTCGTGTTCGCCTCGCTCGTCGAGCTCAACGTTTTCTTCGTCGTCAACCGTCCCACCTGTGCGCACTAGTTTTTTTTTTTTTTCTTTTTTTTGGAGGGAGGGGTCGTTTTTTAATTTACACTATACATATGTCCAGGGCGATTTTTTTTGTCTTTCACCCAAGTGTACACCAGGTACCTATAGGCTCCTTCTCTTCTGTTTCATTGTGCGCCCTCGCAACTGTTGTTACTCTCTAACTGTGCAAAAATGGGATTATTATTTGGCGTGGAAAAATTGCAGATTTCGTTGCCAACTTTTTTTTTTTGAAGTTTAAATGGGCAGGAGTAATTAAATAACAAAGTATACTCGTGGAATGTTTTTTAATTAAATTTCTTGAGTTGATTGGTAACTCGAGATTGATAAATATTTTATTGTTATTACGGATACATATAATATAATACTCCATTTTATGCATCATAATAGAAAATATTTAATCACATTTGTTATTTGTTAGCGATCGCGTTTGAGTTCATTTTCAACCAACGACATGTACGTTTGTTGTGTTGCGAAAATATAATACGTAATTAAAAAAAAAGACATAATAAATATGACAATAATCGCGTGTAAATATATATAGCTTAACTTGTGTATATCCACATGTATATACGTATACTAACGTTACGTCTACTGTATATTTAGATAAATAGGTGATACACATACCGTATATGAATAAATAAAAGAACATAATTATTATTGATTTGAATTTTTTATTAAATCCCCATGGAACCACGTTACTATGTCTTATTCACTATTCAGAGGTAAGCTGCATTTTTTAAGAACAAATGGAAGTACTTCATGAATTTAATAAATAAAAAAAATTAGATGAATAACAAAATGCCCCTTCAATTTTTGTACATCGGTTTAATGAATATTTCAGATGCTACACCGATCTTAAGAGAATTCGCTGTATTGGGATGCATCTCGATATTATTATATGCTTGTTAGCACGTCATTAATACGCGAGTGAGAATTTATAGTGTACGTACACGAATAGGGATAAACTCATAGCATTTTCTATAGTGAGCAAACAATGAAAAACCGATGGCATAAAAAAATGAAATTAATTTTCAAGTAAATATGTATGAGCTTAAACAATCGTACGGATTCAACAATAAATTCGAACGAATACGCCTTAGGAATAATCAAATGTTAAGTGAATTTGATGATGCACTTTGAGTTTTGCTTATACCCAAGATTTAAGTAAATAGTATATAATGCTTCTATTATTACATTGATACATTCATGAGATATAGAATACAACTAAAGTTGACAACTATCATATAAAAGCATGTGATAATGTTGTAAATTTTTAATCCATACCGAAAAGAATAGGACAATATTTAAAAAGCAGAAACGTCATTCATTTGTACACTTCCTACAAAATAATAGTACCTACCTACCCTCCTATATATATTATACACTTACTTTTTTCACAGTAATTCTCGCACGTTCGAGTAAATTGACGGCAATCGAACTTTCGCCGCTTACGCGAGTTTCAACGATCCGCAAATCCGGTGATTCTCCAGGACACCACGTGACCTCCCCCTCTCGTCACTATTTGCACACCAGCCAGATAGGAGAAAAAAAGGGGAGGCTCCTGCATATTTTCCTGCCTGTGTTGTCATCATCTGCCTCAGACAGACACGTGTGTGGCACGTCAACTGTCATGACAAGTGTCAACACTGAACGAGACGGTTTGTATCGAAAGTATTATATTATCAATCGTCAGCAAGAAAAAACAACGTTCTACCAGCTATATTATCCATAGACAACAATTCAGTAATGCGACAACCATCTCTCATTTAAATTTTCATTGGCACAAGAGAAGAAAAAGGCTGTGTTTCGTGTATACTTACACCGTGATGACTATTTTTTTACACTTTAAGTTTCCTAAGATAATTTTTTTGTAACCTCGAAAATGATGCTCAAGCCGGTTAACCTCGGTGCATTCGTAGTTTGTTTGATAACATACTGTTGTACCCTTACGCTCGCGAGTACCAACAACGAGGAGCCAAAGGATTGCGGCTGTGGCAAAAACTTGAATAGACCAAGTTCGAGCAATGACGGGAGCATGTGTTCTACAAAACCGGAAGGAAGTAACTTGGACGAGGGCTCGTGCGTTATCGAGGAGGAGGAGAACAAAGTCGGATTCGACGACGAGCTCATCAAACCTTACTACATGCACTACTCGACCGAAGACATGGTGAAAATAGAAGCTGGCTCTTACTTCATTGGCACGAACAATCCAGTCTTTATTTCCGATGGCGAAGGACCCAGGCGTGAGGTCGAACTGGACAGCTTCTACATTGACAAGTACGAGGTGAGCAACGCGGACTTCGAGAAGTTTGTCACTGACAATGGGAACTACGAGACCGAGGCTGAAAAGTTTGGCGATTCCTTTGTCTTTGAGGGACTTTTGAGTGACGCTGTCAAGAATGAGATCAAACAGGCTGTGAAGCAGGCTCCCTGGTGGTTACCTGTTAAAAATGCCACTTGGAGGACGCCGGAAGGCATTGACTCTAATGTATCAGGTTTACTATCATCCTCTTACTTTTCTCACTTAACTGAACACATTGGTTTCGATATTTTTAATAAAATAGCGTTGAAATTGCAGATAGAATGAACCATGCGGCTGTACATGTTTCTTGGAATGATGCAATGGCTTACTGCAAATCGTTGGGTAAGAGGCTGCCAACAGAAGCCGAATGGGAAGTCACCTGTAGAGGTGGACTCAATGACAGATTGTTCCCCTGGGGGAATAAATTGATGCCTAATGACCAGCACAGGTTTTGTTGCACTTTCGTTGTGGATAAGTTTATCGTGTGCCAACATTTTAAACTGAATTTGGTGTTTACATTTTTAGAGTAAATATCTGGCAAGGACAGTTTCCAGAAAAAAATACTGCAGAAGATGGTTTCAAAGGTACTAATCCAGTGGACCACTTTCCACCAAATGGTGCTGGGGTTTATAATATTATTGGCAATGTCTGGGAGTGGACTGCAGATTGGTGGACAGTCAGGCACTCGGATGAAAAACAAGTTAATCCTGTAATTAAATACGCTATCAAAGATAAGTTAATTTTTTGTCGGATGTGGAAAACTCTTAAGTATTTTTCTTTCCAGACTGGACCCCCAAGCGGATCTGACAAAGTAAAGAAAGGCGGTTCTTACTTGTGCCACAAAGATTACTGTTACAGATATCGCTGTGCAGCTAGAAGTCAAAATACTCCAAATACTTCAGCTGGGAATCTAGGCTTCAGATGTGCTGCAGGAGTATGATGAAAAAAATAAGCAATGCACAAGTATTATATTTTTTACTTTGTACGCGTTTTGATTAATGTCTCGGCGCAATTGTTTTCTGTTGATTGTTGCAATTATTTTATATATCTATCATTTTATTTATTGTTTTCTGTTTAATTGTTGAATTTTCTTTTCTATTGTGAACAAATGCATGGCACTTAGTTAAACAGCGGGATTTCCTACCTTGTCGACTTACTATTTTATTTATTTAAAGTTAATGTGCAATACGCAAGTAACAGATTCTGAAAAGTGATGAGATAAGGATGTTTTTTGGGCTGTACCGATTATGATGATCAGAGCTTATTGCAATCAGTTTATTACATCACTATTTCTTTGATATCTCAAGAGCAAATTACTTTTTTAAACTTTTGATCAATTTTGATAAATATAGACTTCATTTATTTTACGGCATGAATATCTATTCGGCAAAAAAAATTATTATAATAATTGACTGGTAAGTGTTTTGAAATATTTTTATGTATTCAAACTTAAATTTTTTATAATATTTTTACACAACTATACAATAAAGAATGTTTTGAATATTGCACACGGCGTTTCAATGATTTAAAACAATATTGTAGAAGGGTAAAGTGATTTATTTACTAATATGAAAAAGGGCTGACTAATAATTTTTAATTTAGCTCTCAGTTAATAAAAGTACTATTGAACTGTTGAATAAACATTAGAGATTATTAAAATGCTCACGTCAGTCAGTGAAATAAACAACAAATTTTCAATTCGATTCGAACGCATAATTAAGTTATTACCAACGACATTTTACCGACTGAGTAAAAGAAAGGCTTGTTTACAACGGAAAGACGCAATAAATGAGGTAAATGCACCTCAAGATTTTTATGGTTATGATATCATAACTCGATAAAAAAGAACGTGAAAGAAAAGCACTTGCAAAAAGAGAGTATATAGAGAATGGGCAGCTGGAGCTCTCTGTAAGGCTCAGGAGCTACTTGTTAAAGAAGAGAGAGCAAAAGGTCACTGCATCCGTTGGATTGTAAATCTGTTATACACTTTTATATGTCTGTGCAGAGAGTTGTTGACGAGACGACGACGCCCATTCCACTGTAGAAATAAGATTCCACCGTCTGCAATTGAGTCAGTCTGAAAGTGCGATCAGTGCGTTGTTAAGTGTCGCGTGTGTTCATGTTGTACTTATATTGTAAAAGTGCGACCGGTTATCTACGATTACTTATACCATCCTCATTGAATTGGGCCTCCTGACAAACGTACGGATAGTACTCCCAATCAGTTTCGCCGGATACGATCAAAGAGAGAGATACATGTTAAAAGTATACATGTTGTAAGCGCACTGGTGCGCGCGTGTGCCCCGTCCAAAACTTCGTCGGCGACGACGTTGCTATAGTTTAAGTACCATCACAGCTGCCTCGTCCACACGCGTCGTCGTCGGGAACAACTGCATCCTTGCACTGGTAATTATATGGTTTTTGTGGTTTTAGCAGAAGGAAGACTAGAAGTTTGTGCATGCGTGTGTCTTCCGTGATATAAGTATATACCTACCGTCGTCACGCAAAATGGCTTCTCCGAAAATAAAAAGAAAAAAAGAAAACAAGACAGAAGCCTTCTCTCCTACGCGGTACACTCTCCGCAGATGAGTTGCTTTTTCTCTCTTGCTGCAGCCGTCGTTCTGTTTATTTGCTTAAATTCCATGCTTTATATTAATCTCTTTCTCTTCCTGTAGTTTTTTTTTTTTTTTTTTTTTTTTTCATACTGTGACAATTATGACGTGTTTCTTATCACAAAATTCTTTATGTTATTATTATTATTTATCTTCCATGTAGAAGTGTATGTACACAAGAGACATCTGGACATGTGTAGTCACATGTATGCATCTAAATTTAAGTACATACATTTGATGTATATTATTATGTACGCAGGGCTCTGCATAGATACGTCGACGCTACATGCTCTACTCGGCTATGGATGCAAGTCGCATATGTGCACGCTTTAATCTGCCGTTATGTTCGTTGCCGCGCCGTGATTTACGAATACTTGACGCTTTCGGCACAGTTTTTTCCAGCTTTCTTTTTTTCTCTTTCCCTCTATCATCTCTTTTTTTTTTCAACTCTCAATCTACTCCCACGTAAGGAATAAAAGCTTTGGATTTTTCGTTTCGTGAAATATGTTTCACTTGTTTTAAATGAGGTACATGTGTCGAATAACAGACACATTTCAATGAGCTTAATTGAGATTAATGTAAACCAAAATTTTTGGCAGTCAAACTTACTTTTACAAAAGCAATCTCATTGTAAAGTGCCCCTCGTTGAACGTAAATATGCGTACAACAACAATGCATATACATCAGTCAATTTGCATGAGGTCTACGGTTTTACGTGGTGATAGATGCTTTTGCTGTTGCTTTGATTTTTTCATTTAAATATATTTATAAACGTGTGTGGGTGTACGCCAAATTTTAATTATGTGTTTATCATTACACAGCCATTCTAGTCTCTTTTACACTGATACATATAAAGATATGGTCAACTAATATATTGGCTCTGGAATTTCAGTTGTTACATTTCGCAACTTAAAAATTTACTTATCTTTTTTTCGTTATTATTTCATTAGTGGTTTTATCATCTATCTAGTGTAAAATAACAGGCTTACCAGATTTTTTAAAGTTACTATCGCGGTACGACATTGTTCGAGTATCGTAAATAAATTATGTATAGTACACAGTGTGGTCGTATTAAATTGCATTTAAAACGAAATAAGGGTCTTTTATCGCATGTAGAATGCATGATTACATGAGCATTCTTTAGTATTATTTTGGTTTAGACGTAGATTAACATATATATTGTATTTATCTTCCATTATTCTTTACTTTGTTTTGTTGTCCTTTTTTCTGTAGTGACATTTATATTTTGCATTTAGAGTTCTAAAATGTATATATTTTACTTTAAAGTTTGTATCTATATATAACGCAACGCCAAAGACCATCATGTACTTATTATTTTGGTTATAAAGAACGTACGTGTATTTATTGTATTATTGTAAATGACAAGTTGATTCGCGATGACGTTATACTAAGCTGTTTATCGGCGCATCACGTCATTGATGCCTCTTTATTATTATTATTTTTGTATATTTATTTATTTTTTTTTTTTTTTTCAAGGGCGTAGAAGTTATTAAAGTCCTTTGTTGGGATTAGTTTTACAATTTATCCACTTTTATTGGGTATCTATGTGTGTTTAAAGAATCTTAATTTTTTCAGGTGACATAGACTAGTTTCAAGATGCAGACAATAAAGTGTGTTGTTGTTGGTGATGGAGCTGTAGGTAAAACTTGTTTGCTGATATCATACACGACAAATAAATTCCCCTCGGAGTACGTACCCACAGTTTTCGACAACTATGCTGTCACAGTCATGATTGGTGGGGAGCCGTACACTCTTGGATTGTTTGATACAGCTGGTAAGTATTTTATCTGTAGTAGTGTTAAAACGTTTGTAATTATAGCAATCGCTATCGTTATTGACATTGAAAAAAAATTTATTCATAGGTCAGGAAGATTATGATAGACTCAGACCATTGAGCTACCCTCAAACAGATGTTTTTCTAGTCTGTTTTTCAGTCGTATCGCCCTCGTCTTTTGAGAATGTCAAAGAAAAAGTATGTAAATGATTAATTATCTTAAAAACTTGTATGAACATTTTTTTGTGTCTGTGTATAATTTACCGTGCAATTATATTTTATTTCAGTGGGTGCCTGAAATAACGCATCATTGTCAAAAAACGCCGTTCTTACTGGTTGGAACGCAAATAGATTTGAGGGACGACGCCGCAACCGTTGAAAAACTTGCAAAAAACAAACAAAAGCCCATTACGGGAGAGCAGGGAGAGAAGCTTGCAAAGGAGCTCAAGGCAGTCAAATATGTTGAATGCAGTGCGCTTACACAGGTTAACTATGATTTTTTATCATGATTTAACACAAATTTACCGATTGGCATGGTTCAATCATTAGAGTGTCAATTTTTGTTTGATTCGAGCCACGTTCTGGTACAAAAAAGAGTAGCAAATGCCTGCAAATATTATTCAAACAACACCAATGTTGCTCCTATTATTAATATATTCATTATTTCTTACGTTTACAGAAAGGATTGAAGAATGTTTTTGACGAAGCAATTTTAGCTGCTCTTGAACCACCAGAGCTAGTGAGAAGAAGAAAGTGCACCGTTTTATAGAAAAACGCATCAGATTACCTGTTTTCTTCAATAATCGGCTCTTGAAACACTGCAATGTAAGTCCTATCGATTAGTTTTGCTTTTGTACATCCTCCTTAAATTTTTTCAATTAAATACTAAACTTTTGTTTTTATGACATCAATAAGTTAACTTGTAACCCTCTGTAAGGATAAATTTAAATTAACTCTATTGAATTTTCCTCCTTTTTCCTACTACTAAAAATGAAATCTCTTTAACTATAGTTGTATTACAAAGACATACATGAACACTTAAAAATTTTATTATTATATTATTATTATGATTTCAGGATCGCATCAACGTCTTTATGTATACAATTGGTATTGAAAAAGACAAACAAAGTAGCCTTTAAATAACTGGCGAACGAGTGCAAGAAAAGTCTGTCACTTAATAAGCTAAAAAACATAAGGCATTTTTTAACTAATAAGCTAATACTAATGTAAATTTTTTCCTAATGAACTCGTTAGTCCAAGAAAAAAAGTTAAAATCATGTAAACAAAACGATCTAGCATGCGATTTTCTACCTGTGGAGTTGTGTATTGCGAGACACGAGCGCTCCTCCATTGCGTACTCGGAGCTCTGTGGTTTCTATATTTTTTGTATAGACATTTGTACAAAATAAATATTATAATTATATAATATATTTGACGATATCAACAGATACGGCATAACATAACATAATTTCCATCCAATGTTTTTTGATAAAAGTTGAAGTAGTTTCAAATAGTCTTTCTATACTACCCCTTCCACTAAGAAACATACATATTGTATTTATGAGCAAAAATTTTTATACAACCAAAACTCAAGCTGAAACAAAAAATTACTATTGTGAAAGTAATAAAATTTTGAAGACCTTTTTATTTCACTTGCTTCAATTTCACACATGTACCGTTTACACGTATACTTATTTCCTTTATCTTGTTTCCGTTCGCGATTTATAGGCCTTTTATAATTATATTTTATAGACGTCAGTCTAAATCATCTACACAATATTATTTAGTATGTATGTGTACGTTTTTATAAAAGTATGTCAATTAATCAAACTAAATTAATTTTAATCTTTAAGTGCCAATTAGAGTGATTGTTAGCTCTTGAACCGAGATTTTATGTTCTTGTAATAGAGATTTTTTATGTGTATGGAAAAATTATACTTTCTATCGAAATATTCTCTTTATTTTGTTTATTTTAGAACAATCACTGCGAGTAAAGATGTGTAAGTTAAAGTTAAATCTGTATGTAAAGCTCCAATATCAACCTAGATAATATTTTTCTGATTATGTTTTTTAAAATAAAATCTAATACGAAATTTTCAACAATTAGTTCACTTTTCTCAACGACACCTTTAAATTTAAGATTTGTTTCAAATGAGGGATAAAATAGAAAAAGCTCCCCTCGTTATTATTGAAGCTTTTTATTTACATAATGTTTTACTAGTTTTATTTAACAATCAAATGGTATGTATATACAGTCTGTGTGTAAATTATTATTAATTATTTTTGGCCGTTTCAAGTACAATCCCATCAAAAGTACATTTGACGCTTCGTCATACAAAATCCCATTATACGTATATAATATTCTTCGAGGTCAGAGTAAATATGGGATCAATCTTATCTCTCTACATTGAATTTTCATTTTGAAAAAGTTAATGCGTACAAGGATCCACAAAGTAATCATTCTTTTGTCCTTTTTTTTCAATTTCTCAATGGACACCATGAGAGCCTTGAAAAATCGAGTAAAAAAAGTTTCAACATCCTTCACAAATGCCTCAATCTCACTACAACATTTGAGTCGATTCGCTCGTTTGTTTATGGTATAGTAGCTTATAAACGGGACATGTATTTTTTCCATTGACCTCGTTCAAGTGCCTCTCATTCAATTTGTCAAATGTGTAGTATTCATTGACTCTGTACATTCACATCGCAAAATCTTTTTCCTTTGTTTTACTTCATGAATTTAATCTCTTAATACACAGTCCGAGATTCCTTCTGTTTATTTAACATTAGTTATCCACCACGTCAGTCGTCAAGTTAATATAAAAGTTATTAGCAAGTAAAGATTAATCGAAATTCATGAAGTCACCTATGATGTCATCAAAATGTTGAAAAAATTATAATTTCCCAAAAGACGAGAGTTATTTTCAAAGTAACGGTTTACATGAAAAATAACAAATGTATATCAATCACCACATCATCACTCTTTCACACGCAAATCACTATGCTCAATTCAATCCAAAATCGACTTTTTTTTTATTAGCATCTACATAATTCGCGTATTCAAAAATTTTCCTTAATACTTTTTTTTTATGTGTAACATCTTTATTAAAATAATATTTATGTCTACTTATATGTCTACTTTGTGTTTGCGAAAAATTAAAATGTTTTATTTTTTTCTCTTTCTTTCATACATCTATACTTCATAAGAAAAAATACTCTAGATAATACCGACTTATTTTTTGGCAGTCAATGAACGAGCCTAGAGCAATTAACATCGAATAATTTTAGTTGAATATTTGTCTGACTGTTTATTTAGCAAAATGCTTAATAACTTTTTTATTTCAACTTTTTATTGATTTTTTTTTTCTTTCTTTTATGCTATTTATTATTAATAATACAATTTACGTACTTTACTGGACCACTTGACACAACATACAACGATCATTACTTATTTCCTTTATCTTGTTTCCGTTCGCGATTTTCTAAGTCTATTTACACTTTTTGCTTCAATTTGATACATTTTTAAACTTGAATATGCTTGAAAAAAAGTCGAATAATAAGTAAAAGAATTTTTGACACGTTTAGTAAAAAGGTAGAATACAATCCTTTGAGCTGGAAGGTAGATTGTTTATTTTTAAAATTAATTGTGTTAACAGGTTTTGAAACCTACACGAGAATTAATGAAATCTTTTTTTTTTTTTTTTCCTTATTTTAATACTGTTATAGGTAGTACGTTTTAATTAATAATTTCTTTACTGTTGGCGACTCAATACTACAGATAATTCAATCGCCTTACGGTTAAAATTCAAAAGTGATTATTTTAGGTAATGGTAGGTTCTGGTTTATCCACAAAACAGGATATACTGCATAAAATTTTTAATTTATAAAAAATGTTCTATTTTGGCTTTGTTATGCTATGCTTTT
>NW_019381634.1:1506845-1539502 GCF_000648655.2 Copidosoma floridanum
TTTTTTTTTTTTTTTTTTTTTTTTTTTTTTTTTTTTTTTTTTTTTTTTTTACTTATTTTTCATTTCTTACTCTAATTCCTATATTCTTTACATGAAATCGCGATTCACATATTGGTGATTCGCCGAAAAAAATTTTTTTTCTTGATTTTTCAATTACCATCCTACGTTATAATACTGTGAGATTAATCTCTCCACTCTCGGAGATCGAATAATTAAAAAGTACGAGTACAAAATCGAAGATTGTTGAAGTTTATTGTAAGATTATTACTTTTTTTTTTTTTGCTGAGCGCCTGTCTTTCGAAAAAATTGAAAACAAAATATTTGTATTTTTGCATAATATGTTTCGTTTATCGATTCATGTTTCTGAATAAAATCGTACAAATATATTTCGATTCCAAAAATTGTATGATGCATATAAATTAAACAATAAGCAAATTAATATTTGCCGAGAGCACTTGCGCTAACATTTTCTAATTGATTAATTTTGATGATTTCCGCTATTTGGTTATTTCGTCGATAAGTACAAGAAAATCTTAACAAAAATAAATCATCTCTAAGTACAAGAAGAAAAAAACGCACTACACGTTAGTTAAAGATTTTCGTCGAATAGTGAGTAAGTATATGTGAAAAAGAACATTTTTTGTTTTATCATCCCTCCGAAGTAAATCCTTCAGTAATAAACCCTCTCGTACATCGCGAAAATTTAATCACGTTATTAAGCCTCTTATACACGGAAGTTCACTCCTGCCCTCGATTACACGATGAGAGGCAGACAATAAAGTGTGATATCGTACACATAATCTATATCACCCGCTTAATCTGAATTTCGTTATTGCGCGGAGAATAAGTACAGCGTCGAATCGATTTTCTCCCACGACATTTATTTAATTTCCCAATTTTCCAATGTACTTCATTTCAATTCGTTGATACAACTCATATATACGCCAATGTGAGTAGAACAAAGAAATAACCAACACGTGTGTACATGTATTTGTACAAATAAACATACACACACGAAAATAAAGAGTAGACTGAAAACAAGAAAGAAAGCAATGAGTGTTTACCAAAATCGTGTAGGTATCCTACATGAGGTCACACTTTATGAGTTCTCTCTCGGCGTGCAACGAGTAAAACTCCTCTCAGACATTCATGGCGTAGTATACGGGATTCTGAGCGTCGACGAGGGTGGCCGAGGGCGGTTCGCCACCAACGACACCGACGCTGCTCTGGCTCGTGGTCATCGTCATCGTGGTAGCGGTCGTAGCCGTCAAACCAGCGCTGCTAGTGCCCATCAGTTGGTAATCGTGGGAGGGTGCCGAGGCCGCGCCCTCGGGTACCCCGCGCTCGGCGACGCTGCAGCTGGATCCCCTCTGGAGGCTGCCCGTTTGCGAGGGCGGCTGCGACGATGGCTGCTTCGTGGGCGACGAGAGGAGGGACGAGGTCACGGAGCTCAGGCTGCCTGGTAGGGACGAGTTGGCCAGGAGACTGGCGCTGCTCAAGAGGCCCCCGCTCACGCTCATCGACGATGGGCTGCAGCTCGTTTGGGTCTGCACGTCCGACGAGGCGAGTCGACCTTTACACCAGCGAGAAACACACGGTTTTCGATCATTTGCATCATGGAAGAGCCGTCATGCGTTTTTTTCGGTATAAATAATATCCATCGGTCGGACTTGGGTACTGTAATTTTTTTTGCTCAAAGTGTAAGGCTTTATTTATTCGAAAAACAAAAAAAAAATAGATTTTATTGTAAGATATAAAATGGGGGCACTTTGATCAGGAAAAAAATACTTTTTTCTTTTAAAGCGTTACGAATCCATGAAATACTTGTGCCCAAATCCGTTGGGTATAGTATAATACAGACAATATGTATGGCGTAAGATATCGAGGCTTCCCGAAAATATGAAAATCCACGTGGGGAGCGCTGAAATTTCTATAATTACGGGATTCAATTATATAGCCGGAGGAACGAGCACAAAGAGTTGGACGGAGAAATTCAAAGTCAATGAGACGGAGGGATTTAATGAGATTAATTAATTAACAAGCGCACGAACGAGCGATTACGGCTTCGGATCTGGGGGAGAAAAAAAACAAGCGCGGGGTGAAATAAACAGGCGTTCCTGCGAACGCTTGACACGTGTGACACGATCCATATACTGTAAAAGGGGGAGAAGACCGACAAGAACGGAAAAAAAAAAAAAAAAAAAAAAACTATTTACATGGTGCGGGGAACACCCGTTGGATTACGCCAGATCGTTAGTTAATTACACACATATCAGTAAAACAAAGGTATATAAAAATAATAATAAATTTAAAGAGGACACTAGTTGGGCTTCGGCACATCCAGACAATACGAGATTAAGATAAATACTGTATTTTCGTAGTTCAATGCATTCGTGCTTTCGTTAAAAAATTACGTGGGATTGAAGCTAAGCATTGAAATGGACGTCAAATGTACGCATTTAAATCTTATAAATTGCAAAAAAAAATGTCATTAACCTCTAAGGCTTCATTTCAGCCTCGTTTGGCTATTTTATAATTTGATGTGATCGAGCTCAACACAGTTGGTCATAATTTTGAATGACTATTCAATTTAGTTGTATTTTGGCACAGGAAAAAACTAATCGCAAAATTTTCTAACGGAATTATATCAGACTCCAATCACATATGAAACACCCAAAAAATGACTAACCTTGTATCTGCATCTGATAGGTGTAGGTAGCGCTCGTCTGCGATGGCGGCGGCGGCGGACATATTGAGTACGTAACCCCGGCTATCGTCTGCACAGTGTACTGTTGTTGTTGTTGTTGTTGCGGCTGCTGGGGATGGTGCTGCTGTTGTACCTGTTGCTGCAGTTGGGCGTGCATCGGATGAATACCGCTGCTGCTGCTGCTGCTACTGCTGCTGGTTGACTGAGATCCAGTCGCAGGGAGCTGGAGGGACTGCTGGCGGGCGAGCGTGCTCTGGGACGACGAGGCCGACACCTGGAACTCCTCCGCCTGGTGGAGGTGAAGGTGTAGCTGACCGCTCCCCGTCTGAGTGTTCTGATGATGGTAGAGATACATTTATTTTATTTCACTTATCGGAACAGTACTTTTGTTTATGCGAATCACATATTATAAGTTGAGAAGCTATGCACGCGACAACTTTTCTGCTAGACATGCACGTCCATTTTTTCTTAACCTCTGGTCATCCGTTTGTATACTTATGTGTGTCTGTTGTATTCGCGTCTGTTCGTCTCTATTCTATGATTACTCCAACTCCACGCTTATAGTTGTTTGATTAGAAGAAAACCAAAGATGTCTACACGTTCTACACGTGAACTCACCGGTATCGAGGCCGGCCTGACGTAGTATCTCTGCTGGGGCTGTTGCGGCTGGTCGATCCTACCGTTTCTCGGATAGGGATACCTCTCGAGGTGCTCGGCGTAGTTGGTCGGGGACGACGAGTGCGGCGGCAGTATCCTCTGTATGTTCTGGTAAGTGGGATCCGACATCCCGTTGTACGGCACAAAGTACATGGTCCGGTAGCACTTGGCGTTGGCCGCGGCGGCCGCGGCTGCGGCGACCGGGTTGACCCCGGGACTAGACGCCGGTAGCATGCCACAGGAGTAGCCGGCAGCCGCGGAGTACGCGGTCGAAACCTGGGCCGGATGCCGGTGGTTCTTGGGCAGGGTGCTGTAGACCCCCGGCGGCGTGGACGTGCCGGCCGGCGAGTCGCCGGTCATCCTCAGCATCCGGTTCGGGTTAAGCAGACCGTTCTTGTGCTCGAGGAAACGATGACAGGCCGCTTGCTCCTGCTGGGGTAGCATGGCCCTTGGCAGGGTACTACTGCTGCCGTTGGTGCTCTCGATGTAGGGCATCCGGTGCTGCTCGATCAGCGAACCGGCGACCCCGCTCTCGGCTATCGTCTGGTAGATGTCGTTGATCTGCCGTTGCATGTTGTTGATGCGGTTGATTGTGTTGTGGTCGGTGAGGATCTCATTGGCGTACGTCACCCGGTAGAGCTCGGACGAGGAGGACGAGGACGCGGAGGCCCCGGTCGTGGCGAGCTGATCGTTCGTCGCACCGCTCGCCTCGTCGTGTCCGGTGGTCGTGGTGGTCGCGGCTGCCGAGGCCAGCCGGCAGGCCTCGGGCAGTGAATTGGCGGCGGCGCTGCGACTTCTCAGTTGGCGCACAATCTCGTTCGTCGTCTCGAATTGGGCCTTGATGCCCCGCACCGAGGGCCGCCTGTTGAACCCGTAGTCGTTGAGCTCGTCGTCGTCGTCCTCCTCGTCGTCCCTAGCCATGGCTATCGAGTTCTTTGGGATCTCGATCGCCATGATGTTCGACGCCGAACTGTCGCTACGCTGCAACGACAGCTGCTGATGGTGGTGGTGCAGCTGCTGTTGTTGTTGTTGTTGTTGGTGCTGCTGGTACAGCTCCTCGGCGTCGTTGTAGCGGCGTTTGATCCGCTCGATCCGCGACTTGTCCTGCTCGACGAAAGCCAGGAGCTCGTCCGTGGGGTCTTGCTGCTGTTGGCCGGCAAACGCATCTATCGGCGGTCCAGCAGAGGTCGGCGTGCCCCTCGTGACATCGGGCGGGGCGGGTATGCCCTCGCTCAGCGCATCCTCGATATCCTCGAGGCTGTACGACGAGTCGGAATTGTTGCAATACGAGTTCCGCTCGGCGCCACCCACCGGGCCCCCGGCCGAGGAGGCCCCGGCGGCGAGGCTCGGCTTCGGGGGCATCCGGTAGTAATTGTCGCGCTCGTCGACGCCAGTCGAGGCGACGCAGGACAGCGTCGCGAGGAACTGCTTGCGCGCCTCACTGTTCGCCTTCGAGCCCGACTTGCCCCCGCTGAGGTTGTGCTTGCCACCCAGCCCGATGTCCGGTAAGTTCAGCTGCTCGGACGCGCCGTTGCTTCCGCTACTGTTGCTACCGCCGCTCTTTTTCGAGCCGAACAGGTCGGTGATCTTTCGATAAGCCGAGTTGTGGTGGTGATGGTGATGGTGGGCCTTGGGCCGCTCCTCACCCGACGGTGAGACCCTAGCCGGCAAAGGCGGGTGCTGGAGCATCAGCAATCCACCCCCACCGGCCTGAGACTGCATCATCTCATCCGTCGCGCAGTTGCCCTCGCCCATCATCCTACAGCCACTCGGAGGCAGGACCCCATTGTTGTTGTTATTGTTGTTGTTGTTGTTGTTGTTGACGATGACGCTGTTGCTGATCACACCGTTGCCACCAGCCCCAACGCTGCCGTTGTTGTTGTTGTGGAGGTTGTGGTGGTGGTGGTGGTGATGCTGGTGAGCGTGGCCAACGGCGTTGCGGTGGTTGTTGGGCCGGCCGATCTTGCCCAGCATGTTGTTGTTGTCGGGGTACAAGAGACGGTCGTCCGCGGCGCCACCGTCGTCCTCGTCGACGCAAGTCAGCTGTCTGATGCGCTCCTCGAGGGTGAGGTCCTTGCCCCGCAGCGTGTTCTTCTTCCTGAGGGTGTCCGTGTAGTTGGAGAGTAGACTGCGGCGCAGAGCGTTGCGCTCGATCGTCCGCTTGATGGACGAGTCGCTGTTGTCCGAGGAGTCGGACCGGCTGACCGCGCCCGGCCGCTTGGACGAGTCGAAGAGCCGGAGGTTGTCGGCTGTTATGAGGAACTTGGTGCCGTCGCCGGCGTCGTCCGGCCCGGCGGCGTCCTCGAGGTCCGAGGAGGAGACGCTCTTGGCGACAGCCGGTGGGGGCGAGATGAACCGGGGGTCGGGGAAGAGCTGTCGCACCGCCGAGTTCGGCTTGAGACTGTTGCTCGCGAGACTGGACGACACGCTGCCCAGCTTGAACGCCAGCGACAACTCGGCCGCCGTCGCTTGGTTGGGCTTGCCGTCGGCCGCGTCCTCGGGCGGGGCCTTGCCGGCGGGCTCGATGGACTTTTGCTCGGCGGAGCCATCGGCCTCGTCCTTGGCGCCCACCGGCCGGCTCTCCTCCTCGCTGATCTCTCGGACTATCCGGCGCTCCGTCACCGTCGTCATTGTTATCGTCTCCACCAGGTAGCGCTGCTGCACGTCTGCAATCACATTGACCGTGCTATTCGTTTGAGATTTGTTTGTACAATCGCGCTTGGATTATAATATATTCTAACGCGTGAAGGCGAACCGTCGAAATTTCGGGGTGAAAAGAGTTTCGAGCCCGTACAACACACGGCCGGATGCGGGCCTGATTGGCGCCTTTGTTCAATCAGCTCTTGTGAAGGATAGGGGGGGGGGAAAGCTGCAACGAGGCATCTCCAAGGGGACAAATTAAAAGTATCCGAAACGAAAAATTCTCGAATCAAGTCTCCAGTTGGCTCATCCGGCAAACTGTCGAAGCGTAAGAAAAAATAAAAACTTGCACTCCCGAAGAAAGGTTTCCAACGGACAAGCAGGTTTATTATTAGCAAGCTGCCTGCGAAAGCAAATTTTTAAATTTCATCCCCCAATCAGTGCCTCGACTTCTGAAAAAAATGATCTTCTCATCAAGAAAGTATATATACCTGGCGTCGTCTGCTGCGCCTGATCGATCGTCGGCTGGGCCACCGCGACGCTGCCGCTGCTGCTACTCCCATCCTCCTGCGACTCCTGGGAAGCGCTTCGCCAGCCGTCCTGTTGATGATGTACGGCCTTGGACTCGTCGCCTCCTCGGCTGCTCGGCCCACTAGCATCATCCGCGCAGTTGGCTTCTGCAAATCATACGTCGGGGGGGAGGTAAGTTTTGCGTCACATATAGACCAAGTTTATCATCATCATTGTGAAATTTTCCTGTCATGTTATTTCGTTTTGTTTTTGTAAAAAGACAGAGTTCGTGCTAGTTGTTGCCGATGTAACAATTAACGACCCGCGAGCACGCGATAATGCATTTATATTTTATTATTCGTGTACGCTGCTGCTGCGCGATATGCACGCTTTGCTAGAGGTTCTTGTATTTTTTGCACCCCAACATTGTTTATGGAATACGCGGAATAAATAAATGGAATATCAAAGCTACCAGCCATGCAAAACCATATCCGGGAATGTACGATCGAACTTTGTGTTTTTCCCGTTTTTTTCGCACGTCCGTACGATTTTATTGGTTTTTTTTTTTTTCCCGAAAAGAACAGACGTGAAAGGAATTATTCTTCGCGCGTTCAACTCGGCTCTTTTTGGGGGAAAAAAAGAAAAAAGTTTGATTGGTACATTCATAGCCCCGTATTTTTAAAATTATCTACACGTCAAGCGTTACAGAACTATTCTTGACAAGGCATCGCCCTCAGTGATGAACGTTGAATTTTTCGCTTTTCTCAAAAACGTACTATCCTCAAATGGGTTATACCCACAGGTCATATTTACAAGCTACAATCGCGTTACATCGACAGTTTGATTTTTCGAAAATTCAAAGTTCGCCCTACTGACCCCGAAACGGAGGAAAGCGCGCTCGCGTGTATATACATACCTCATCTAATACTATCGCCCGTCAAAAAGTTCGAAATTTGCACGTCTACGAGCGAAGGGGGTGGAATCGCTTATGAACTTCCATCCTGAAAATTAGAGGGATCCGACGAGCTCCGGATGATCCGCGTTCGAAATCGTCGGAATTCCCGATCCGCGTAATTAGATTGGACAATGACGTATTTCAGATGGATATTTTTTTAATCAAGAAACTCAATTGAATGATAGGAGCTGAGGATCGGGACACCCGCAGTCTCGAGGACCAGAACAGCTAAAAAATACATGCATACGATCGACGAAATCGCGTAAAGGACATACTGTACACTTCATCGAAGAAGCGCGCCCACATAGATCACACCGACCTCTTGCAAATTGTAGCCGACCAAGGAAGAAGCGTCATCATCGTCTAGTAAAAGTCCTTACAAATTCAATAATCATCGAGTAGAGACGCGGGCGCAGCCCTTGATTACCTTCGTCACGCACAACATCATAGAAAAAGAGAGAGAGTAGCGTAACCCGACACCGAAGTAGGTTAAATTGTAACAGGGCGTATATGTATACGAAACTCGTCGACTCGTCTCTCGCAAACTCTCCAACCAACAATGCAAGACACATCAGGAGGAGGGGAAGGAGAATGAGCACGCGATATATTCCCAAGTAGATGTATTATAGGTATACGTACGTCTTAGCAGAGCTCGTGACGCCGGCTCGCGCTTTGTTCGGTAACTGATGTTAGCCTCCGATTTCATACCGATCACGATGACGCTGCCAATCGAGTTGACGCGCCGTGGCACTGCACGCGCGTACAACTCGGTACATTTGTAACAGGCGTTATACAAATACACGTGTCACCCGAGAGACAGATGCTTCCCCAACTGGCTAACTACGCTCGACTATATGTGCGCTGGATGGGCCCCGCGCACTTGACGTCTTCTTATCGCGCGCCGCGCTTCAGGGGAGACGCAGTTTATCGGCTTATCGTGTGTACGCGTGTGGGTGTAAATAAGCAACCCCCTCCTGTATACTGTAAGCGCGAGTACGAGCTGCTTATCGGAGAGAAACACACGAGGTATAAGTAGGTACGCGTACACTATACGTTGTACTCTTTTGAAAGTTGGTTATCGCCATGGGAAAGCAGGTATGTGGGTGGTGCGCGTAAACGCGGGTTCGAGTTTTTCTCTTTCTCTCTAATTATTTGTGAATGTCTGATGAATTATTTTCGACATCGATCAACAATTACTTTTTCTATTTAGTTCAAGGGTAGACGTATCATACAGTAGGTATTGTCAATCGTTGAAATTGGATCGATTTGAAAAATATTATCGGCAACTAGGATGGAAGTTGGACATCTTATATGCCATTATTTTATTTTTCATTATCTTTACTAAAGGCAATCAATATTAACCAACGGAAATTCGTTTGACGTTTTGATGAATTTTTCATCAAGTTTAACATTAAAAAAAAAAAAAAAAAAAAAAAAGGCGTAGGCGCCTACACGTGCCAATATAAGCAAAGCGCGGAGATAAGCAAAACTGGGGGGACCGGCATAAAAAGTATAGGTATATATATATACCCTCGCCGAGACAAAGAGACAGGCGCGTTCCCCTTTATATTTTCCATTGTGTAAATCAAGCATATACAACAAAGTGTAGTACTCGAGGTACAAGGAAAATTCTTCCAAATTCCCTGTACAAAGCTCTACACCGTCCAAGTGGCTTTGGGACGCAAAAGCTTACACGCCCGACGGAGCACTCGATTATACACCCCGAGACCGTGAGCCGTGGGTTGGGCTGTTGCTTCTTCTTCCTGTTCCTCTTGGCTCGTTTGTATATATACATCCTTTGGCGCTACATATACGTACACCGCTCGGAGTATCGACTTTCCCACTTTCGGAAAAGGAAACTTAGGACGACGTTGTCGTTTCCGCTCCTAACTAACGCTGTTGTACCCACTTTGGGTTGATAGTTGAAACGAGTAATGGGCTCATTTCGACGTGTGATAGTTTGCCCTATTGTGTGGCCTTTTTCCGGACAGCAAATATATAGTGTGTCTCACTCGTACACTCGTAGCGTTTTGATGTACAATGACAGTTGGGTGTACCCATGTACGTAGTACAATGTCGTAAGAGGATACGAAAAAAGAAAGACAAAAAATTTACAAGTACATGCATGACGTCAATTGGAGCAGATGAAATCGTCCAAGTTATATTTATTCGCGGAACAGTGTAGCTCAGTTGTGTGTTTGCACTTGGATTTCCGAGATTTTGAAGCTTGCATGATTTATTTGTGGAATTTTTTTTTATTCTAAGGAACGATAAGGCGATCCGAAAAAACTATACTGTTTAGGGCGTGAAATTGGCATTACTTTGGACACAAAGGTTGTAAATACTCAAGTATCAAAAATGATATAAAGAAAAATGTTTGGAAACAGATGATTCTCTTCTGCACACACCCAATAAGTACTTAGCAATGTACCGCGTCAGAAAAAAATATCAGTTGTTTGTATACGTATATATAACATTACATGCCGTGCGAAAGTCGACATTGCAACGTCAACGAAACATCAAAACACGATGTGCCTCATCAGTAAAAAGCTCGGACATCATAGACTACAACTATTTTTTTTTATATTGAAAAAAAAAAAAAAAAATGATTGCCATCAGAAGCAAAGAGGTAAAACGCTGTAATTGAGAATTCGTTATTACAAAGCAATTTACCATTTCGTAATTGAAAAAGTATGATCAAACATTCGTATACTGTACATGAATACGTTTTTATGCATCAATATTAATTTGCCCCGTGTAAATAATAAATACAAGCAATTAATGACCATAAAATAAATCAAGGACAAACAATAAAACAATTACTTTTCGGTGACAACAGCAACAAATGGAATTAAAAAAAAAAAAAATGCTGGCTCGCAATTTCACCCCTCCTCCCTTGCGGCAAACGACGCTATACTTGTTACTATATTTACCTAAAGGATATATGCAATGTACCTACGTATTCTCTCGCACAATATAGGAAGTCGCAGGCAATTTCCGTTCCTTCCCCACACCCCAGCCGAGCATTCGCAAGACCCCGCAGTCTACGTGTTTGATCGAACAACCCACACTAAGAAGATTCGGAGTAAAAAAAAAAAAAAAAACAACGACCTCCGATGTCACTGCTCGGAGGGAGCAAGTATATACAGTGCAATACACCCTCGACGAGACAGAACGGCAAAACGAAACGCAACGAGTACTCGCACGCGACCCTCTCCGTCTGAAATTTCGCTCATCTCGTCTATATCATCAGGGGTAAGAACAAAGGGAGCAAAAAAAAAAAATCTGTGATTATATACATATGTAAAAAAAAAAATATAAGGAAGTATAAGCTCGCGCGTGACGGCTAAAGGGCTTTTGTGCAGTGATGCATGATACGTAGCGATGCGCCGTCGTGTCCTTTCGTTTGGTATGCCTTGCGGATGTATGTATATACGTACAGGGAAAAGGGGGGACACAAAGTCGGTATGTGGGTGTGTCTGGTGTGCAGTGCATCACCGGAGGGCCCCCCGAATATATAACGCTTCCAAGGCACGCCTCGGCCGCGTCGTTGGCATTTTACGCGTGTGTGTTTGTACACTTACTTGTAGGTACACAACAGACGCGACGGGAATGCCTTACGACGATAACGAGTGTACTTTGCACGCGGAGCGATCCTTTTTTGTCTACCCTATGTACGTTTTTCCAATCGAGGTTTTCGCTAACTTATTTTTTTTTTTTTTTTTTTTTTTTTTTGCTCTTCAACTCGAAAATGTACAACTCCATCGAGATTCATTGTATGCGGAGCCTATGCACAATGAGTCATTGTAGCAAATACCTAGCGATGAAAATCTACACCCCAGACGCGGAGGGAACGAAAATCGTTTTTCTCCCACCCGCGAGGGAGTAATGAATTTTCATTTGGCCGTCGATTAGGTACAGGAGTATATATACATATGATCCTTCCTTGCCGTGTCGAGTATACGGAGAAAAGCCCCGATTTTTCACCATCATTCTTCTTAATTGCAGGCAAGCGTGTATACGTGCAATAGCGATCCAAAATGTATACCATATATATCGGAGGAATGAAAATTTTCACGAAAAATTACAAAAAGACCGGCCTCTGAAACGTTGAAAGCGAAAAAAAAAAAAAAAAAGGACGGGCGTTTGTATCGTGACACCGCGAGTTTGCTGTGTCTCGTGTGACGTTATGGGAGCACACTCACTGACGAGAGGGACAACAAAAAAAAAAAAAAAAAGCGCCGTTATAGGAACGACATCGAGACAATGAATGGCTTTGTGTAATCGATGCGTGCTATATATACAAAAGCGCTCACGAGTGTAAATATAAGCTACAAATGCAAACGAGCCTTTCGACATCCACAGAAGAAAAAAATAGCTATTGGTCTTTTTTTTCCATACACCTATACTTCCAGGGGGCGAAGGCGCGAGAGTATGTACCCCACCTTTGACGGAGGACTTTGCGATTACACACACGCGTCTGTTATTGGCTGGAAGAAACTGACGGTTGATTTGCTCGAGTTGTTAACTTTTTATGGACACTCTTTTTTTTTCAAACCAAATAGAGTACACATATTTTTAGAAAGCTATTCTGTACCTATGGCATTGAGTAAAAGTGGTTTTTTCCACCGTATCAAACTATGATTTGTTATTTAGCTCGCATTTTTTTCAATCTCTCACTCTTATTACAGTCAAATCCACGTTACAATTTCTACGACACGAGCTTTACATTAAATTAAGTGAAAATTTCTTCGATGAGTTTTCTTGTGAATTTATAATTAATTATCAAACTATATTCTAATTAAATTGGTGAACATCTGTAATTTGAATATTACGAAAATGAGACGAAATTCAAGTGCTTTTCGGATGTAATTACGTGATGGAAAATGAATCGTCGAGTACCCAAGACATCCAACATATGCCCGTTATCGGATTAAATAAAGGAGAAACAATAAAACGTGAAGCGCAAGTGTACAGATAAATACTTTGCAAGACAAACGTCGAAGCGTAGGTATACGAAAAATGGATAAACTGAAAAATCGGTGCTCAGTGATTTCGCTCCGTTTAATTTTGTTGACACTGCAGTTTCTCGAGTTTCGACCGTTTATCACTGGCGCAGCCGAAGCTCGGTAAGGCCCGTACGTATATATAGGCAAAGCTCAAATCTGCCAATTGCAGAACCCGTACCCGGGGAAATCAACTGCAGAGCCGCGCGCGAAACTTGAACCGCCCGACAAAAGATAAACGACGATTTGAAAGCTCCGCCGCGTTGCAGGTGAATATAATTTATTAATGCAAGTTGTACGAATGCACGATGATTTATTGCAATATACGGCTCGAGAGCCATATCATTGCAAAAAAAGAAAAAAGAAATGGCTGCGCAAGTTCATATACGGTTTGAGAATTGTCATTTATCTTGATTAATCTCGGAGCAATTAAATTACAACGTAAACGATAATGTACAAACTTCCTTTTCTATGGTAATAAAAACCATACGATTTATCTTTTTACGTAGGATAAACTACGAAAAATTGATCCCTAATTTACATCCAAATGACGGGATAAGCAAACTAATGATGGCAGTTCCGACTGCCCTGCGTCTCCGTCTCTCACAAAACTCGACCGCACGAATCGATAATTCGAAAGCAGAGCGAAGAGAAGCAATACTTGGTGAAGAAAAATAGAGGATTTTTTTTGTTCCTTATTTTGACGTATGCATAAAATTCATCGCGAATGTAACTTGCTTATTTTCTTTTTCTTTCGTCGAAAGTTCATACGTACAACTTTTCTCACAATGGACGAGGCATCCGAAAAATCGAGAGAGATAGAAAGTGTCAGGCGCCCCCTACGCCCTCAGTGCCGAGGTATTTTTTGCTGCCATTTGTCTCGCCATTCATCTCACCGAAAGAAGGTCCTTTTTTGTTTGCTCGCCGCTCGATACGAAACGCGCAATAAGATTGGTATGTGTGCATATACGTGTACATACCTCTTTCCATAGTATCCCGTTGTCACGCAAAAAATGAAATATTTTTAATAACTTGGAGAACATTGATACAACAGGGGTCGCGTGTGCATCAATATTTATGTAGACTTTAATGGAATCCAAGTCGTACATATATACACAACTTTACCGTAAAATCGTTGGAAATAAAAACGAATAACTTTCTCCAACTAATTACTGATAATTTGGATTTCAAATCGATTATAAAGATAACAATATATGCCAATGAAGCTCTTGGTACAATTTACTCAAAGATTATTAGCGCACTTTTTTTTTACAATAAAGTTTTGAAGTATAACTTATGGATTACTTATAGCTATAAGTACATTTACGTTTAATCATCGATATATACTTAAATTTAAGGAAATACGATAAAAAAATTCATGATTCACGACAGCATATACTCTATAAATTTACAGAAGAGATACCTATAACATAATTCATCGTCTCGGAAAATATTGCGTTTCATCCCAGATGGTAAAAAAAAGTATATGTGATGGCCGATCGATCACAATGTGATTTATATAGCGCAGACATGTTTTTTTTTTTTTTTTTTTTTTTTTTTTTTTTTTCCCCCAAGTTTCCTCAGCAAAATACGTATACCCAAGAGAAGATTGATTATGTATACAGTATAGTTGTAAAAAAGTGAAATTTAATTTTGTCGTCTATCATCATTGTATAGCGTATATGTATATACATTCAATAATTGCACAAAAGCCAAATAAACTCATCCGATGTGACTCGAGATACTAACATATACATATAATAGCCAACAAGTTCACTTGAAGCTCATTAACAAGCGTACCAATCGAAGAATAATATAATTATCCTCCAGCCGTATACGGTTACACACACACACAAATGTATAAGTACCGGCGTGCACTTTTCAAACAGTTAAGAAACAACAGCAACTGTAATGACAACCGGCGCAATTAGGTGTATACGAGAAAAAGAAACCTGTGCGCACCCCATCGCGTGTCTTTCTCCCATCAAGAACAAACAAGCGCATCCTCATATATATATACGTACAGAGAGAGAGAGAGGGAGAGAAAAGAACCGCACGGCCACTTTGCTCCGTATAAAGTATGAAAATTGATTCGACCGTCATCCTCGCGTCCTTCCGAGAAAATTGCAAAAATATCCCCCGCAAAAAAGAAAGACGCATCGATCTCCCGAAGCTGTGCGCGTATACGCGTATATATTATATGTACGTAGAAGCGCAGAGTAGGTGTACGTGTACAGCTTAGCGGCAAAAAGCTGTTATTCCAGCAAAAGCCTTCGTCGTCGCATGAGAGAAAACTCTTTTCTCTTGTCTCTTCCCGACGCGTAAGTGTATATATACACAGAGACAGCTCGGCGCCTCGAGTGTCGAAAACAGTCGTATTGCACGAGTACATCATATCATTGTTCATACTGCACGCGCGCAAAAAAAAAAAAAAAAAATGGGTGTCTCTCTTTTTTCCCTTGTTTTTCGATCTTCACGGAGCATTACAGCTCCTTCTCGTCTAGTCCTTAAAATCCATAAAGAAGACATTCCGTGCGTTGTATATACTAGCACGTATGTAAGTATAATACACGTGCAAGGGACGACACAGCCTTTCGCAATCGATACTTGCTCGAGTTTTTCTTTCGTATAACTACGTCGTGTGTGGCTCTGAATGTTGGCAAAATGCATTTTTAAAGATATACGTACATCTATCTATTACACGTTTACATCGTGTGGATATCAGATTATTTTTTTCCATTATTTTTATGAGACTATAGTCCTATAGTGTTCAAGCGGTTGAAAAATAATCAAATGCGAAGCATTTCTGTTCGTTTCGTGTCATAGACATCCCCATGTTAAAATTCGTATTAATCGATAGTGCTGGTTAAATAAATTTGAGTTGATAAAAACTTTATAATGTGATTATTTATCTTTGGTTATTTTTTTTTACAGAACTGAAAACTTTTGAACAGAAAAAAATCAATGTAGGAAGGCCGTAGAGTGAAACAGTTTGACTGTCACAGATGTAATACGGATACATGTACATATGTACATACAAGTGCGCAAACCCTACGACAGAAATGTTTCATCTACAATCTACTTGAAAAAATTGATCAGTTCAATAAAATAATGCATTTAATGAAAAATAATAATAATAATAATTCAACCGCTTCATTCTTATATTTTATGTTTGTAACAGTAATAAACAACGAAATATATAAAAATAAAAACTCGATCAACTAGTCAGACGTAAGGGAAGTTGAAAAAAAAATTAATAGATCCACGTAACGCTAATATTTCCAATTAATAACCATAGGAAAGCTTGTACCTGCGAACAATGTTTTCAACGCGACCGATTGGCAATTTTCATCGCTGGAAGCTGGAAAATCGATAAACTAAATTTCGACGCCCACGTCCGTGTTTTGTTCGCCGATGGGTGTATAGATTGTCGTTGGATGCAAATTCGGGTGAAAACCATCACGGGAAATTGTTTTTTATTTGCCGCGAAGGATAATTACTTTTCGAGACGACGGGACGCTTTTTTGACGGCCGACATGCGAATGAGGGGGACGAAAATTTGAAAAATCACCTCCATTACTTTGGCCAGAGTCAAATTTTTCCATACCGAACAAGTGGCCAATTTCAATGCTTAACGAGGATCGGCCCAAATAATTTCGTCCGAATCGCAAAACGAGCGTATACATTATCCGCGATATCGCCCCCGGCACTTAATAACAATTACACCCCCTCGGAGAGAGGGAGTTCATATTGCGGTGACAGATTGGCACATGCACGCGCTCGTATAATAGTATAAATCACTTTGTTGTATACTCCCACGCGTTTTCGTTCCGGAATCGCGTCATTTTTCAAATTACCATTACGTTGTGTGCGATTCTGATGTTCGGGGGAGACCTTGAGCTCCGTGGGTATATGCACAACGTTGTTTGGCACTACTTATTTTTTTATTTTTTTATTTTTTTTTTTGGCCACGTGAAAAATCACCGAGTTAATCTCGTAATGCGCTCATTGGCGCCCGGCCAAACTCTATGATGTCGAGATTTAACTCGAGCGCGATAAAAATCACTCGGTCATTAGACCACGTGGAACCGCTATGTAGTTATATACGTACACCTCACTTGATGCGATTATAATGTATAGAGCTTCCAAATTATTAATAGCCAACAATACAGCCCCATCCCAACTAAAATCCATATTATTCGTCAATTGTAATACGGTGTAATGTTAAAGCGATAAAAGGGATAAAAAAAAACACCTTTATATAAATTTTCAACATAATGATTAATCGTCTCATATTTATACACGGGTAATCAATAATGAAAATACACCCCGGCAAAACAGAGGATTACAGCATATATATATATATAGGTAATGTGCACGCGTAAGTATATACGTATAGGGCCTCCACCGCAGCTCTAACAAGCCAAGCCATGCTCGTCAACGCGATTTTCCGTACAAATTTCATTACGATCTCGTAAACTCTCGCCGAGAGACTTTGACGCGCGTGTGTGTACAGGTGTATACATACTAATGCAGCGAAGGCAAAGCTGGCGTGTTAATCGCCCCCTGCTCTCTCGGCAGCAGCAAAGTTTCACCACGTCACGTATAGGTATAGGTACACACATATACGTATACGCCATAGTACAGGTGTCTCGACTCTCGAGGAGCTTTTCCGCGCACGTATATATTATACGCGTAGCACGTGTGCTGTGTAGGTACGATACGCGTGTAATTGAAAACGGGAGCGAGTATCTGAGCGCTCTTGCATGGCTGATTTGCGTGGGAGCGCCGGTGTAATACGTACACCCGTTCACACACACACACTTGCTTCTAGGCGATAAGGGCTCGTCCCCTCCTCGTTCAACGCGCATAAATATAACGATGTATACATGTACGTGTCACCATTTTGCATTTCCTTTTTTTCCTGATTTTCGTAACAAGTATATAATACGCAATCAGTTCTGTCTAGTATAAATACGGCGAGCTATGATAATCTGCAAACGATATGTGTAGGCATTTAAAGAAAAATACCCTGTATAACGACACACTACGTATAGTTGCGCTCCCCGATTTTTTCCATATCAATTAATACGTATTCATGCGTTGCTGCTTTTGTATAATATTTATATGGATGTCTTGCGAAACGAGATGCCGTCACCCGAGAGATAAAATATACTTAATTCGATCTCGTTTTATTAATGCTCCGAAATTTATTTACAAGTATATATGCACTAGACGTGACAATTCACATCGTATACCTACACAGCGAGTTTGACAATTTCAGAAAAAAAAGGGGGGTTGGGCTTAAACGCGCAAATTAATACGACAATTGAAATATAATTACACTGTTTGGCAGTGACATTGCACCGAGCGTCCTTCGATCGTGTTTGCCATACGCGCGAGGATAAAATTGTTCCCACGAGCGAGGCACAAAGCAAGAAACCTCCCTGATATCCATAAATTCACAACCATGCACGTATATTATATATATATATTATATTACACGCTCGTTTCCACAAATCCGAGTCACGCACGAAAAGCTCCCTTCTGCCGCTCGCGTTGTTCCTTCATTCACGCAATCGCGCGTCACGCATGCATATACATACAACTTACTCACAGAGGGACAACAACAATAAAAACGAGTGGTATATACATGATACAGCTGGTATATATTATTATATCATCGTGCACGCGAAAATTCATAAGACACGAAATACCGATGTATATAATATGCGTTACGCGGGTATACAAGGGGTCCAACCTATAGTGCATTGTAGGCAGTGACGCCGTCGCGTTGCAGACGGTGGGTGGGAGGAGGGACCTCGGGGGAAAAAAGCACGAGGGAGCCCGATGCTAATGATTTTTCAGAGCCCCGTGATTTAATGAATCCACCCCTCTCTTTGTACGTACATGCGTATACGCAAGTCAAGTATATCGTCGAGTTTTTTTTTTTTTTTTTTTTTTCCCACGACGCGCGCTTTGATACACTCACTTTCATGAATGCATACATATTTATTATATACGCGTATGGATACGCGCGCGCGCGAGAAAGGACAAGTGTGCACGAAGAAACACACCGGCAGGGATTTGCTGAGAAACGAGGAAAATTGGACGCGCATACAGTATACGTGTATATGCGACTGCACGTATATAAGCAAAATGGGGTATTGGGCGTAAAGGAATAAAAGGCTTTTGACTCTTTTAATGATCGAAACGTGTGACGTTCACGCGAGAGCAGGAGCTAAAAGTGCAGGGGAATAATGGACCACGCGCGAGAGCTTTTGCGATTTTTTTTTTTTTTTTTTTTTTTTTTTTGTTGGAAGCTTTAACGAACGTAATAAGAACCATCGAGAGTGAAAATTCAACCGTGTACGATTTAAATATTATACCGAGTAAAAAGCGCTTCCCTTCCCTAATCGGGCCCTGCCTTGTGCCGAGCTAAATTAAATTATCATATCCACTGTGTATAAGCATGTGTGGTATTCACACAGTGCCGGGGAACACGGAAGTCTATATTATATACACGGCGTGTCTCGACGAGGAAGAATCGAGCCGCTTCCCATTACTCCTCTAAACCATACCGATCTCTGACGGCTCCTCGGGTCAATTTTCCAAAGTCGTCGGACGGAACAATGGAGACGCCAAGTTTCACCTCCTTCTGCTCCCGGCCCAGGCACTCCCCCATGGGACCCTCTGCCCCGCCTCAATCGTGCCTATTCTTCTCTATACCGCTGCCAAATTGATTTTTTCCCTTTGCTCTTCCCACGTCAACCATGAGCAGTATATACATGTGCCATCGCCTCCTTTTTTTTTTATTATTTAATAACCCCAACGCGAGTACACGGCTCTTCTTTTTCATTGCTCTTTCTCACGAAAAAATACGTGCATGCGGAAAGTTCGCGTAAACGACAAGTAATACATATATATACACGCGTATTATTTTAGTTCGGCTCTCTCACGCGTCTGTTATTCTCGGCGGGACGGAACGAAAACAAAACAATTTTCCGCGTCTATCTAACGAGGTCTAACACCGCGCTTTTCGCCCCCCCCCCTCCCCCCCTCCGATAATTGAGCAATTTTGCACGTACACACATGTACGCGTATATATTTATGGATTATTAGACGCATTTGTATATTTCTCGGCGTATACGGTGTGCCATTGGTGTACTTTTATTACAAGTTGTGCGGGAGAGCCTCGAGATATTACTATTAAAAAACAAACGGCAATGAGCGCGCGTCGAAGGTCGGACGGGAATTTTCATGCAGTACGATGCTAATTTGTTGTTACAGTCGATTTTAGCGTATGCCGTCAGCGCTCGGTTCTTATGTATGTACAATCTAAAGCTGAATCGTCGACTTGAAAAATCGATGAGAGATATAATACGTAAGGGGAGGGGAGGGAGTTATATTGTATTCCCGTCACGTCTCGTCGAGCATTTTAATCGCGCTGAGTTGGTGCTCAACGCCTATATATATATGCGCTATACCCGTGGACGAATGCCCATACGAGTCGGGTGTATAAATTCGATGAATTTGATTATATAGGTACTTGCCCGACGTATGAATGTAGGTATGTATGTATGAGATGAATCGAAAATCAGGAAAAGATGCGGTGCACATTTGCCGAACCCTGGATTTTCGTCCAAAGTGTTTCGAAAAGAAAATTTTGATAACCAAAGATTGTAACTTAAGTCGTGGATAAAACATAGGGATGGGAGACATAATTTATGAGGTTTAAAAACGAGACCAATTCACATCGAGAACAATTCCATGGTACATAGTACTACCTTCATTGGGTGATTTTGTAAGCTTTTTTTATTTTTCTCCAATTTTTTCATTTGATGAGATGTGATTTTCTCGTATTACTCCGTAAAAGGAAGTTTAATAAGAATCGTGACGCTATGCAATGCTTTGTCTTGTCTGGATATTCGTCAGTTTTCTTTTTTTTACATCAAATAATTATATACATTATCTCCAAGTACTGTCGGTTAAAAAAGAATGAAATAAAAAATATGTTCGTGGGTGATACGTTTTAGGTATTTTTTCCACGCAAATAAGTTAGACCATTTGTACAGCTCATTACTGATCCTCGTGCAATTATTTCAGTAGCTGAAAAGTCTTTATCTCGATCGCTTTCACAGTTCGAGAGATGACTCGTAGGTCAACGATGTACAGACTAGACCATTACAATATACGAGGTAATTGTACAATTTTGATACTTATAAAGCAACCTATTTAAAAAAATGCAAGTAAAGTTTTAAAACAATCATAAAATACGGTACTTCGGATACATGCAAAAAATGCAGTGTAAACAAAGATCTCGCTAGAAAAGGATATGATTCAAGCAGTGCAACGAGATTCGCTTTTAATATGCATCGGGGAACGAAATCGACATGTTGGATTGATTAATTATGATCCACTGCATATGTATTGTTATTCGCAGTAATTTTTTTTTTTATCGATACGTAGCGAGCTTTGATTAAAGACGAAAAAACGCGTGCACGGATGATAAAAATCCCACTCCACGTTGGGCGTTGAAAAAAAAAGAAAAAAAAGAAAAAGGAAATTCGTAGACATTGGTTTTTTCTCCCTATCATATATATTTTATATATGCATAATGGATTTCAATAAAATCTGGAGCAACAGCTAGGCCTCTCGAACTGGAGCGCGAGGAAGTTAAAATTGGAGTAGATCGAGGGCTCTAAAAGAAAAAAAAAAAAAAAAAAAAAAAACAACTTTGCAAGAAACACATATATTTTTGGGATAATTTTTTTTCTTCCTTTCTCTTTTCGGCGTAACAAATTAATCGACGAAACTCCGAGCGGACGAGCCAATGCACTTAGAGTTGATTAAATTTTTCCAAGCCATATACCTACAGTATCAGGTGTATATGCTGAGTTGATCAAAACAGGGAGCCAAGAACAAAAGTAATCACACTCTCGGTGGTGGCGCCAATTTTCAAGCCACACACACGTGTCGCCGAGCATCGCGAATCAACGTGCACCGCTATACCTCGAAACTCTCTGTGATTTGGACGGAAAAAACGGGGGGTTTTGGGGGAAATTAGGTCGTCCGCCGATTAAGGTCGCGCGTTTTGACGTTTCGTTTTTATTAGAGCCGCGGGAAAAGTCCACGGTATCGGGCATTTGCACGTAAAGCGGAACGAGGCCTTGTATATACTATTTTTTTTTTTTTTTTTTTTTTCCACCACCGCGAGCGGATGCTGCTGTAAATAGCCGGGACAATGAGGCAAACGCACGGGGCGTGATGCTCGTGAAAAGAAAGCCGGTGACGCTATTATGCGGGGGAAAAAAAGTGTGTATATATATTTATCATCGGAGAGATAAGTTTTTAATTAGCGCGAGTCGAGCGAAAATGCGGACCGCCGAGAGATATCGGGGTCTCGTTCGCCGTTTTTCTCAAAGTGGGGCTGCTGCGCGTTCTAGAGTTTCATTAATGATACATCATCATCATCATCACCATCACTTTTTGAGTTTACTACGTGAACACGGTCGAGACGATTTCTCAAGCCAACAGCTCGGAAAACCTGGACGTTGTAATTCGCGACGCTTTTTCTCCAACTCGGCTCTCTCGCATTTTTCACAAAAGCGACGCAGTAAGTACCGATCACTTGCCTCTACTTTCCGAAACTGCACGCGTGACCGTGATCGGCGACCGATTAATAATCGTCCCCCACCGTGTGGTTAAGCATATATACGTTTCCCTCGTTTCCTCGATTCGCTCTCTGACGGGGCGTCTCTCAGAAAACAAAAGGAAGCGCAAGCGAGCAAACAAACAAACCCTCCGCGGCTGATGTACCCGCAACCAAGCATGTATGTCACCCCGCAACGTTATAATTTCGCTAACTGTACATATATAAAGCTCGGTTGCTTTTTTTTTTTTTTTTTTTTACACGCAGTGCAGCATTGCTGTCCTCTGTCCACGTTATGCCGGCCGATTGCACACATAGCGTGTACATACAGCTCGGCCGGATGCGCGGTCTAGCGTGACTCCGGTCCTCGCCCACCTCGAATGCACGCACGTATACTCTGCCCCTATACTCCCTTTCCATCTGACGGGTCTATCTTCTTCCTCGTGGCTTTGCTCTCTCTCTCTCTCTGTTGCATTATAAATTAGGTATAAGTATACCCTCCAATTTACTTCGAGGGCGCGATTCCTTTGTCCGCTTCAAAATATTTCCGTGTGCTCGGACGATGTCGTCCTTTTTGTACCCCCCTTTTATCTTACGAGCGTATCTTTTTTACACCTATACATCCGTGCACAAATTACCGAGCAAGGGGCTACTCGTACACGATAGGTACACTTACTCCATCAGCCACTGTTCATTTAAAGGCACTCGAGATTTTGCTCGGTTTACAGTAGGTATACACACACGGTGCCACATGGACCGGGGCATACATATAGGGTATAGTTACAGAGAAGAAGGGCAGTCGTTCCCTCTTACCTCCGTATATGTACCGATGTTTGTCGCTTTTAGAGCGAGTTCACCCGCACTCTCGGCGCGTTACGTACCTATAATATATGTACACGCGTGTATATACCCTCACACGGTATGGGCTTTGTTTGATCGTAAAATCACTGAATAAACAATATATTCTACTCTTTAATGATATTAATTATCCCCAATACACGTTTGACTATTCAAAGTTTTTCTCTCCATCTCCTTTTCCCTCTCGACAGAAAGACGCAGACGTATACATATACATATATATATTTATACACAGAGAAGTAAAAGGACCCCATTCATACCGTGCCACGCGATCTCTGTGGCTCTCAGTAGCAACGACGACGATGATTTTTATCAAAACTAATTGGTCCCGGATGTTGCGATACAGTGGTTAAAAGAGTATTTTTTTTTTTTAATTCTTTTTTTCGGTAACCAACCAATTTAAGTACATGTATTCCATCGTATACCCGGTAAATCTGTTTCACGCCTTCTTCGTGACGGTCGTTCGTGCGGCTAATGGCTCTCTTTGGGATTGAAGAACCAGAGAGAAAGTTGTAGTTACCTCCTGCTTATTGTTACTTGCGTGGCTTTTACGTATATAATATACATTGCATGTACCTATACCACCGTTTTTTTTGTTATTCATATCATTTTTTTACCGATCAGTTATTCCGATGCAAATATACGCTTTACTTCTTTGACGCGCCAATCGAGTCCAAATTTAATTTCCCGCTACACCTTCCAAAGCTCCTAGTAAATTCTCTATATTTACGGACCACTGTACTGTATACGAATGAAAAAAAAAAAAAAAAAGAAAAAAAGAAAAAAACAGAAAAACGATAGGGAAAGCAAAAGTGCGCGCTAAACAAACGCCCTTCCGATGAATTAGCGCCGTTACGGGCAATCGATAAATCATCGCCACGGTGTACGCGTACATATATTATTCCCATCGTCCCGCTTTCTACTTAATAACTTCCGTTTGAAGGGTAGGTACAGCCATGGGAAACACACGGAAGTCCTCTCTTGGCGTTATACCTACGCCCCGAGCGAGTGAAACTTCCGAGTGAGTGTACGTATTATCATCATTCTCACGCGGGACGGAGCAAAGGGCGCTCCCGAAAAAGCATAAAACGCACCTGTTATACTCGTGCATACACTCGCGGGACGAAGAAAAAAAGAAGAAGAAGGGGGGGAGGGGGAGAGACAAAAAAGTCAAGAAGAGCATGACGTGTAGGCAGTGGGCAGGCGACCGTGACCCCGACCAGGGCTATTCCCACGATAAACGCGCGTGTGTGTGTATATATATATACGTGTGCTCAAGATAATGTATACGGCGCGAGATAATCACGGCTCAGCGGTGCGTGTGTATGTGGAACACGGGGGCGAAGTAGAAGGGGAGCCGAGGATGCCTCGTGGCCTTCTGTACGTGGAATCCGAAGGACGGAGGAGGAAGCGCCGGACAAGTGACTTCCGACGCTCGGCCCTCGCGAGGGTGGCGATACAGTGCAGTAACGAGTGCACGGCACAGGGCGAGGGAGAAACTATATATACAGGGAAAATGGAATGTGTGTTACAATATATTGTATATATAGATCGGCGGGTGGATATGGAGAAGGGCCTCGCCCTTTGTCGCGCGGGTCTGCCGAAAGGGAGATTTTCGTTCGTTGGATTTTGGAGCAAAGTGTATGTACCTTGCGCTGTATAGGATTGGTACATATACACCTATACTGACAGTGTGCTTAACAAGTAGACGAAACTTTGCTACGTACCGCCCTTTTGGTCCTTAAGTTACATTAAAAATATTACTCTGGTGCGTCCAACGAAACTCACCTGAAACATAAAGAAGAAAAAAACACTTTGAAATATTTTTATTTGTGCTCTATGGAAGATTATTATGGTTTTTATCTTCTCTCTAGATAATTTATAAAAAAAATGAGCCGCCTATTTATAGGTAAAAAAATATTCATTACCCGTGCCGTCAATCGTATAGGTTGGTGGTTGAAATGAAAAGCTGGTAAGAGTGGTTGAAAAGTGCGTGATCGGGTTCAAGACACGCTAAAAATCAAATGTTCCGAAGGAATGCGCCACCATGCCTCAGCACATGGCAATGCTTACATCGTGATGTAATGAATAAACATGAATTACTAAATTATTGAGCAGATGGGAGGTGTATTTACACACAGTATCTCTTTTTATGCTTCATTTCAAGTATCCGTACCGACAATGCTCATATCCATATTAAAATAGAATCAACGGCTATAATCCAACGGACCGCGAAATATAATTTATTACTTTTTTTTTTTTTTTTTTCCATAAGCTATACCCTACAAACGCTATACCAGTCCACTCCAATGGTAATTGTAGGTCCGAAGTATAACGTTTGAGCGCGCGCGAGATCGACGAGTTAATTGAATCGGCTTAAAACGCAAAAGGGGGCTAAGATGTTATCTCACGCGCGCGTGCTTGGGCCGTCCAATTAACTAAACGGCTTTGGAAATAAGTACTCTCTTGGTTTTCGTGAACATCAGAAAGCTCTTGGAAGCTCTTTTGTTTCGACCGGGCTTTCACGGCAAAAGGTTGAGTAATGGTAAAAAAAAAAAAAAAAAAAAAATGGTAAAAGAGTGTAGACAGACTCTTCCCCCGACCAATAAGTAATTATCTTCACCCCCGTGCAGAATGTAACGTATTGTAGGCTCCCAGCTCGCGTATATGCGTAGCCGTGACTCGATACTCTGGAGGAGGAAGGGTGTGAGGGGACGAGAGCTAGAAAAATGCGCTTCGGACGTGTTGGGAGTAGGCTCCGTATACTTTGGACACCAATTGTGGGTTTGGGTAACAAGTGCCGTACACCCTTACTTTTGACGTTACGTTGTACAGGTGAATTGTAACGACGTCCGCGTAGGTGATGTTTTTAGTAATCTGGTCAGGTCAAACGTACCAGACGAGAGTAGGTTTCTTTTTTTTTGCAAAGCTTTTTTCGGTAGACTACCGGGGTTTCGATGGATTCGCTCTCTAATGAAAATCGTCGGGATTTTCCAAGAAGCAATTTTCCGAACGTGAATGGACTTGGCATTTTTCGAGATGCGATAGGTAGGTGTGGACCACGAGGATTTCGAGGTATTTACACGTAGGTGGGTGTGGTACGTGAGCTACGTTAAGGTTGAATTTTCGATAGCTCCAACGTTGGAATATTTATTGAACAAAAAATATTGGATTTTTTCGTCAACTTGCTGCACCTGATCACCATTGTCGAGTAAATGTTACATTTTACGGGAAATACTCAACTCGGCATCAAAAAATTGAAAAGAAATAAAATTTATTACCGTATGGAGTCCCCCAAAAATGCTAGAAAAGAAAAAACCAAACAATATCATTCCACGACCACGTAACCGTTTTTCATTCGCTCTTGTGTCGTGATTCACAAGGTAGGCGCGATAATGAGCCATGCGCACTTATAGCTATGTATACCTACAATATATTTACGAGGGAAGCCGATTACGCAAATCCTCGGTTAAACAATGTAACGGCATCAATGGAGCAAAATAAAGTGTAAAGTCGAGGCAGAATTTATTGTTCGACCGAAAGCAAGTGGTACGCTGCACTCGAAGAAAACAAGAAAGAAGTAAACAACTGCGTAACGCGTCGTAAAATCAAGCAATAGAGGGAAAAACGAGGAAAAAAGCTGCACACTTTTTGCTATTCCCCTCTATATGCGAGGGATCGATTTTTTTTTTTTTTTTTTTTTTTCATCATTGACTCTCTTTGCATCGTCATTCGAGAGTTTTGGAGAAAGTGCGCGTGCAACGGGAGGCCTTTTACAATGGACACTTTTTTCCGGGACCATATATTACATATGTACAACGAAGAAGATTATTTCGTGCTGATGCGTATGCACCCCCACTTGCTCGAGATTGTCACTCCACAAAGGGACTTGCAGAATAAAAGTATGCCTCCCCCCTGCCGTGCTAGTGCAGATACTCGCGGCATCAATCCCGCAGCGGAGCTTCGTACGGTTAGGTAATTTCCATCGAGTGGGAAAATTCACTCCGTATATATATATATGTGTGCACGCGCATCTATAAACTCTTTCTACGTACGCACCTTCAACAAGCCTCTTCTTGCTGTTGATGCTTTTTTTCTCTATCTCTATCTCTCTCTCTCTCTTGTCTGTGCACCGCATACTTACGCGCTTTTATTTCATAATTAACGCTTGTAATACGTATGGGGTGTATAATATGGCAAAGGAGAGGTATACACCTATACCGCTGCATTTGATAATGCATCCTGCATGTGTGTTTATATTATTGCCAGGAAATGTATTAAGTGTAATTGTGCACAAAAGGCGATGAAAGACGTTGTCGGTATAGTATACGTGTTGGTATTATTGTGTGATTTGTTAATTAATAGTTTTTTTCATTCCTATAAATCAAACGAGAAAAAAAAAACGTATTGTTTATTCTTATGCACATCAAAATGCACATATACTTTATCCAATTTTAGTAAAATTTCATATCAATTCAAACAATGAAACAATCACTTCAACATATAAATGTATAGCGTTGAGGTACTATCGTAATTGTTTGATTCAACTGTATCTTTTACAGAACCAATATATTGTAGCGATTAAAAAAATTTTTAATCTATTATTAAAGTGGCGTGACAGAAATATTGAAGCTCGTGTAGTATCCAAATTTTTTTGCCATTTTAAATAAAAAAAACGGTACTTAAACAATAAATCACAGTGAAAATAAGTAAAGAAAATCCCGCAATATTCACGCCCCGGAGTCTCATGATCCACGTAAATCAATTAGAAAAACTAAGCCGAGCGTTTCGTCATTAATCTGATTAACACCTTTGAAAAGAAAAAAAAAAAAAAAACACGCAATAACAGCCCACGTGCATCGGAGTGTGCTACACTCCACGTAGATCAGGAAAAAAAAATCCAACGCTGCCCTATGGACAACGGCAGCTCCTCGTCTCTGTACCACCCACTCGGCGCAAACATATACATAGGTACGCGTATCGCACGGTATACTGTACCCATGTACTGTAAAAAGATACTTGTGTATATAAAAAAAAAACACTGAATTCGTTTCCAAAAAAATGAGCGGCAACAAACGAACGAAACAGAGTGCCATCATCAAAATGTCATCTCCAATACCAATATATATATATATATATATATATATATATANATAAACAGTGTCAGCGCACGTTACGCGCGCAGTTGCTTCAAAGTGGGAGAGGAAAAAAATAAGCAGTGCATAAGCAGTACAGAAAGCCACGTGAGGGAAAAAAAAAGTACATTTACTCCGCGTTATACGAGAAATATATATATATATGTATAGAGTATGGGTATACCTAGTAATTACCGACACGTCGCGCACTGCATATTATACGTCCCACGCTCTCGGACCCGAGAAGCGCTCGTGTGGGTGTGTCGTTGTCATCAGCCTCCTTCTAGCTCGTTCCAACAAACTCTGTATTACCGCCACGTAGAAGCATGTACAATATATATGTATATAGGAAGCAGAGCGAACAACCCGACAATTAGCGCTGCCACTTAATTTTCCCGCTGCAGTCCCGCCTGCTATTTATATGTATAACCCACACGTTCTCTCTCGACACTCGCGTGTTTGATATTTACATTGCCGCGATGCTATACGTATATATATGATGCGCATACGGCGTATATATGCATTAAATTTGTTTGCTCGTGTATATAGAGGAGGATACATCATATTTGTAAAAATGTACAGGATAACAGAGCACATCATCGCGGAGGACATAAGAGTAGCAAAACGCGGTCAATGATACGAGATGCCCTATATATATGTACAAATGCGTGGTGCGCGTTGTTAATGTTTATATGTGCTCTCGTGGACGAGTTATGCTCAACAGCGTATGAGCCGTTACTATAACACGTGTCGGGAACGTAAATTGTCCTCTCGCCATCAGCCCGCGCCGGCACTCCTTCGCCCGTGCAGTCATTATAATATAATATTATATATTTCACGCGCACAGGCGCATTACGACAATTACAGCGCGAGGGATAATTAAATGCAAAGCGTATGCAGGGATATGTAGGTGTAGGTACGTCCGTGTATGTCTGTCGATGACGAAGGGGAGAAAAGTATGCGTTCGCGCATTTTTTTTTTTTTTCTCCACTTGTACGCGCATGCCAGTATACCCGTACAGAGTACTTTTCTTGCCTCCTCGCGTACGTATACATATGCAGTTAATATATCGGGAGATGAGCCTCGCACCGATGGAGATCAAAAGTTGTGAGTACAGGGAGGAGTTGTGCAAGCTGTATACGTCCAGCTAATGGTTTTCCGATTCCACCAGTTGTATATGTATATGCACCTGTTACACGTATATAAATATGGGTAGTGAAAAAAAAGCGCGCCTATGTGTATTGTGTTCTGACGATGATTAATTTTCACGTCGCTGCCTCCGGCTGTAGGTCGAGGGGACTCGCTTGGGCTTTTGCGGTGTATTGTGTGCATGAGATAAGGTGTCTCTATCTGCGGGATGAGAAAAAAAAACAAAAACAAAAAATCTGCGATTTACCCAACAAATGTCCTGTTGCAAGTGTTGCGGCTTACGCATATACATATACTGCGTACACTGTATAGGTTGAGGGTACAAGAAACGCTTGGTCGACGCAATCAATCAACTGCACGGTTGTTTTTATTGTATTTTTTTTTTTTTTTTTTTTCTCCTGCTTATGACTTTTTGATTTTGATCTTTTAAGGAACAACTTGTGAATACTTCATCGTATCGTTCACCCGCGCTCACGTGTTTTCCATGAACAGATGATAAAACAAACTCGATGTAGGTACACTTAATTTAGACGACATGAGCGACGAGCCAACAGTTTTACTCGATAATTTTAACATCAAACAGCAACGAAAGGGAAGAGAGAGAGAGAAAAAAAAAACCGTACATAAAAAGAAGAAAATCGTTTGGTTATATAGCCAACGGAACAGCAGCTCGGAGGTCCCTTGGCTGTACCACGTGTGTATATGCAACATGCGCAAGGGGCTGATTTAATCATCGGCCCTTCGACTCGATTAACTTTTAATTGAAAAGGCGCGTGCGCCGCATAACGCGCTCTCTCGATCCTCCGCCACGTATGTCGTGGTACAAGCCAGATAGAATTTATCATCGGGGACAACAAAGTTAAGAGGAATAAAGAAAGGCAGCTTCGAGGGTGAGGTGGTCTTGGAAAAAAAAAAAAATGAGCTGCCATTTAACTCTGAATGATTAATAAGCGGCGCGCAATTACTTCCCAGATTGATGTACCAGCCGAGAAAGAGATCGCAGAAAAAAAAAAAGGAGTGGGCGGAGGACTCGGCACGAGCGTGAAATTCGCCCGAACAAGCTACACGCTCTTGTTATAAAATTTGCACGGAAGCTCGCCGCAAAAAGAGAGTTATACAGCTATTACGCTTACGAGCTGCTAAAAACTTTTCCCCCCCTCCTCCTCCTATACCCCGCCCGAGAGAGAGATGGGGTTAAAGACCCGCATAATCACGTCTCCGGGGAGCATAGCACTATATACTTTTTAAAAAGTTCAAGGGGACCACAAGTGCCCCCCCATCGCACCGACTATGAGCAACTTTCTCAGCTGGGCAAGAAAGAAAGAAAAAGCCATAGACTCGTCCTCTCCCTCCTACACGCATTTTCATTGCAGAGTTCGGGAGGATCGCAACTCGCAGTAATATTCTTTTCGCGGGCAGAAATAGCCCACGGATCGGTATGGTACAATGCCCCCGCGTTGCCATCAGCTATGTATACGCTCTTCTTGCTCGCGGGAGCCCCCCTCTTTCTCTCAATATACAATAATACACCGGCAGGGGCGCTCTATTTATTTTTCATCGGGAAACCCGCAAAGGCGGTACGGGCATTTACATCTTTCCTCTGGGAGTCTGTGTACTATATGTATATATGCATGCAGTTACGTGCGCATCTGCGGGCGTTCCGCGAGAGGGCACATTCGGCTCGTGTGTCCCCCGCGTATTAATGGAAAATCTATCGCGAACTGAAAAGAGTATCTGCAATCTACGCGAGGGACGACTTTGCTACGGAGGGATTACACAAGATGATTTTTTTTTTTTGGGAATACAAAAAGCGCGTCTCGTCCACGAGTAAGGCATTAGTTCAATTTATACTCGATCCTTAAATCTTGGAGTGCGAAGGAAAATAAAAAGAAAAGGAAGTTAAGGACTAAGCTCGTCACCGCCAAACTTGCACGAATTCTCTCCAGCCACAGTAAAAAAAAAAAAAAAAAAAAAAAGATTAACTACCGAAAATTGCGCAGAATAAGAGCAGAGTCTGTCCGGTATGGTGTTGGTGGAATGGGAGAGGAAAAAAATAAGCAGTGCATAAGCAGTACAGAAAGCCACGTGAGGGAAAAAAAAAGTACATTTACTCCGCGTTATACGAGAAGAAGAAGAAGAGGAAAGCATCAAAAGTGTATGTATAGGTATATTTCGTATGCACGGCCTGTAGGAACAAAAAAAAAGAGGCGTTCATGGGTGCGGATACGCAACTTTGCCCGAGCCTCAATACATGCGATATACTCAAAGGAGACAATGGACGAGGTGTGGCGCTCGTATATATGTGTGTGCGGGAGGATCTATTATAACATTTGTATTACCTATGGGATATGTATGTACCGTGGACGGAACCGTACAACTACACCACGGCTTACCAGTGCGAGGCTGCATCTACTGCGACTCTCGTTATTCTGCTGGCGCGTCGTGAAAACGCTACCATATATATAATTAAATGGGAAGCTATATGTTTGCTTCTGTTTTGCATCGATTCTAGTTTTCTTTTTCTCTCGATAAGCTAACATTTTTAGCGGCTAATTGCGGTTTCATCGATCGCGAAATTAAAAGTGGCTAGCGAGCACCTTTCAACGCAGGTATATATATACACATGTATGTATACATTTCGGGTGTACCTACTTGTATCGAGGTCGTGTGTGGCGCAAAAGGCATAGAGCGATTTTTTTAATTACTGCACTAATTAACCGGCTGTGATTTAACTCCCGAGCACTTGGGTGTACCGGGTAACTGCTATACCGTGTTTTCAAAGCGCAATAACTACACTTTATCGCTTGGTTGGCTTTTTCCTATTGGATCCTTGTACACATGCGTATACGTGGTATACACGAGTTAACCTGGTAAATCTCTACTTGTTTGCACCGCTTCTGAGGGAAAAACCACGCGGACATATGCATATAAAATAAAACGCGACTTTTTTCATCTATGTATGTATGTTATCTACGATATACCCCGTCAAGCGTGTGTTGCAGGAAGAAAAGAGGATCCTTTGTCTCCCGGCACACTTTTATGCATTGGAGCGATTTACGTCTTTCTTTTCATTTTTTCCTCCCCTTTTCCTCCATCGGATCACTCGAACGCGACTCTATTTTGGTATGATATTTATTATTTCGTTCCTTTTCCACTCTTTTGTGCTCCATCGTGAAGTATAAATAATCTTCATCTCGAACAAAAGTACGGGAGGGATAAAAGTCATTGATTTTTCCGAGTCTTTTACTGCTTGTGCAGGGTTGGTTTGCAGGGGACGCGATGGAATATATCCCTGGTAAAGGTCATGGGGTCACTATCACTACGAACCTCTTTTTTTTTTTTTTTTTTTTTTTTTTTTTTTTTTTTTTTTTTTTTTTTTTTTTTTTTT
>NW_019381634.1:1548902-1569023 GCF_000648655.2 Copidosoma floridanum
TTTTTTTTTTTTTTTTTTTTTTTTTTTTTTTTTTTTTTTTTTTCTTTTGATCGGTCACTGCTCGCCCGCGTGGAGCGCCGCGCGGGTCAATTCGTCCATACCGAGCTTTCACTTTTCGACCAAACGGTGATTGTTGGGCTGCCCGGGCATCACGAGTTGCGTGTGTCATACACGTACGATGATTATAATTTTCCGGCCTTTTCTTTTGGAATGTATACAGGTATACATTGCGTTTGTTGGTCGTTATTTATACATAAATGTGACCTGTGCAAAGTGCACTGCATGAGCGAGGACGAAAACAAAGGGGAAGCCCGCGGGGACATTGGCGTCGTGAGAATTTTTCTTGGGCGGAATGCGCGTCTGTGTCGTAAGAAGGAGCGCATTCCTGACTTTTCGTAATCATCGGTGTTGGCGTTATTATGTATAATATTTTATTTTGCCACGTAACTGCATGTCATTCGGACCGTTGAGCTTGTGTGATATTAATGTCGATACGTGCAATGTCTTTCTTTTTTTTTTTTTTTTTTAGTGTCGCAAATCTAAAGCGGATGATTCTTGTACCTCAAAGGATAGTTCAAGAAATCGGTCCCCACAGCATACAATAAGGGTGCAATTCTTTTGTCTACATCCCGAGTAAAATATGCAACGACTCGAATGAGGGAGATTTTAGTTTAATTTTACATTACACCTATAGCACTCTGGCATCAGTAGAAAAAAAAAAAAAGTAGCTATTGTCATCGTAAAAAAGAAATGTAGATGTATACCTATACTACTCGTACAATTTAAAGTATCAGCATGTATATATATAAGTTAAAAGCCTGCGTGTAATTTGTAACTTTCCCAAGGAGCAATAGCCAATCTCACGCCCCGATGACGCATGATTCATTAGGAATTACGAAATGACATATTGTTAATACAAGTACCACCAATGCATCTAACATTGTGATGTACCTATACGTATACACAAAAATCCTGGAGGGAAATTCGACCAAGTCATAATTTTTTTTATTGATTCTATACTTCACGATCGCATCAACTCTTGCTAAGACTTTTTTTTTTTTTTTTTTTTTTTTTTCAACCCTCTCAAATCGAGAGTGATAATGGGTTTTGATGAAGAAAAATTTCAACCATTTACAGCACAGAGAGAGAGAGAGGCGTTAATGGTGTTTCGCTCAGTTTGTAGGACGAACTTCTCGTAAAAGCGCACTAAGCCCCNTCAAGTGTTGCATTTGTTTTTCACTCAAGTGTATTGAAATGGATTGATTCTCATTTATATGACTTCGTAGTTGATTCTTTTTTTTTTTTTTTCCGCGCGATGGAATATATCCCTGGTAAAGGTCATGGGGGCACTATCACTACGAACCTCTTTTTTTTTTTTTTTTTTTTTTTTTTTTTTTTTTTTTTTTTGTACGAGGCCCCAAAAAACCTAAACGGTCTAGATATACGGCGCTTAATTTTTTGTAGTGCCAATCGAGCAATGCTTTTGTGATTCTCTTTCGAGCAGATAAAAAGACACCCTCGCTGTTTTTCGAGCTAACTATTTATACGACCCCCCCCCCTCCCCCTTTTTTGCGTTTGCGTATAGTCGGTGGTGTATCGTCACCTCATATCGAAACCCCTCCTGCACGGGATGTGCCAAAGAGCGGAGACAAAAGCCTTGCGCGCACACACATACACAGTGTATACATGGATAAACATGTACAAGTATAGGAGGTGCGTGCGGAGTCATACACCGCAAGCGTGTGTATCAGCTCTGCCGCAGCCCGGAACTCCTATGGCGCGGGAGAAGCCCTTTCCAGATCTGTACTTTACGTACAGGTGAAACCTACATGGTACACCACCCATTTCGACCCTCCCCCTCTCTGTTGTTCTCTTCCACCATATATACATTCACGAGGAAGTTTGTTGCGTGCGGGCCGTGGTAGTAGAAGCTGATTGAATTATATATTATATTGGGAGGTATCGAAATTCGAGGGGTTTTTTAAAAATTGCAATACAGGGACAAGATAATTAATAAGAGTGTAACGGTAATATTTTACAACTCGCTGTATACAGTGGAGCGGCGAGACACAGTTTCCCACCGCTATCGGCTTCTATTCACCACGTGGATGCGATTCCCACGCGAAAAACTTGATGATGAAAAAAAAAGAGCGAAGGAAAAGAAAAGAAGCGGAGTAAGTATGTAAAAAAAAAGAAAAAAAAAAAAAAAAAAAAAAAAAAAAAAAAAAAAAAAAACCCCAGAGGAACCAAGTCGACGAATAAAAATTACAAGCAGGGGCAAACACTCGGGTCCAATCATAACGCAGCTCCATGATGGAAATAAAACACACACAGAGAGTGGCGGAACAATGCGGCTCGGGGAGAGAGTAAAAGAGGAAACGAAAACAAAGTCGGAGGCCGCGTGTACACGCGGAGCCCAGGGCATAAATACAATAGGCCGCGGAACCCGCGCTCCTACTTATATATGAAATAAGCGGCACACACACACACACACACCCATACGTATATTATGTATGTATATATGGGCATTATAGGCGAGGCCAGCGAGTTATTCTCTCTTCCGATCTGGAATCTCGGCCTAGTTCCTAAGGCTAACTGTGCGACTCGTGTAATATGTGCGCTTACTCTCTTGTGTACGTATGTATATATATATATGGTACGGACTCCCGACTCGGAAAATGAGTCTGTAATCAGATGAGAATGCCTCGTGTACGAGTATGTAGACCGCATGTATATATGTATATATGCACCACCTGTTTTTCTCCTCCTTCCCTGTACTGTTTCTTTTGCACAACACCCGTACACCCAGTGCACTGACACTGGGACCTACTCGGCTGGGAGTTGAAATTCCACCTGCGAGTATGGGTATGTGTATACCTATAAGTGTTACTGGCAACGGCCTTCCGCAAACGGAGAGAAAGTCGGAGTCTGTGGGTCTCGTGCATGCGCGCACCTATACATGTGTATACTAGGGGGGGGGGAGGAGGAGGAGGAAAATAAAAAAATTTTAAAAAACAGGTAGGTAGTTGTACACATCAGATGCAGAGAAGGAAAGTGAGGGGGAGCCGCACTCGTCCAGCAGCAAAGGAGGAGGAGAAGGAGAGAAACGAGCGCGTGGGCACGCGCCTCCCCAAGAGAAGAACCGATGCTGGTGCGCGCAGGGAAGAGGAGAACTGATGATGATGTCCCAATTAGCATCCCAACAAACGGATCGGGTGTGATTAAGTGCAACAGAACGAGACCCGGTATTTTTTTCATGTATTCTCACGGGATTGGGCCATTAAATGTGTTATACTTGTGTTTTGGCTTATTTTCGTTGACCCATGCATACCTTGTATAAAATTATTGATTTCTGATGATCCGTCTCTGCATGTGGGCAAAAAGTGCTCGTAAAGTTTTCTTTTTTCATTGACGGATGACTGGTCCTTTTGTGAGACCAAGTGTTGCATTTGTCGGCCAAAGACACCTCAAACCGATACCTATAATATTCTCATCGAGCCACGGAACTATCGAAGCTGATGCAGGCGCGCATAATTGTTTATATAATATGAGATCAATCGCAATCGGGCATTCCTTTTGCACACTGCTCGGATATGACAATTGTGATATACAATCAACTTTAAAAAAAAAAAAATTTTTATGTTTTTGTTAATCTCGTTAAAAATAAATGTACAATTTACAACAGCAATAGAGTTTACGCACGAGCGAGAAGCGGATTAATAATGTATATGTAGAGTGCGCGTATATACATTCACAGGTGAAGAGCTGCATCCATCAGTTGCCAGCGGATCAACGGTACAATAAATACATACATATTAAAGAAAGTAACGCTTAATGATGAAAGTAGTTGTGTATACATATATACCATTACTTACTAGTAGCGCTTACTACAAGATGAGGATGATAATAGGGGTGTATATATATTATACTGCTGCACGCATGGATGCAAGATACATTATATATACGTATACCTACATACAACATATATATAATACATAGTATAGGTGTGTGCATGCAACAGCCGCGATCCGCACAATCGCGTTCGCTTAGCCTAAATAACATATAGAAAATGGCAATAACCGCCGCACATCGTAATATATGTGTCAGCAAAAGAGAAAGAAAGAGAAAAGAGTTGATTGGTGTATGTACATATGTACAAGTAACCATTACAAGAAAGTACCTACAATTATTACGGGCAGTAAAAAAATGTAAGCGAGAGATACACCTATATCTCCCTCTCTCTCCTCTTCACGTGTGCTCGAATAATGTTATCGGCTCTCAATACCTATATAATATACTTACTTGTGCGCAACTCGGGCAAAAATTTCAGATGGGAGTGGCGCGGCACGGATCAACACATCCTTTGCAACCCGACCAAATCATCAAGATAAAGCTCAAATGGCTATATACATACATACACACGTGTATGTATATAATGTGTATACACCTGTATATATACCTAAATATATATAGTATATTGGGGATCGCAATGAAAAATGCGCGCAGCAGAGGCAGCTGTTCTCCGTGTTCCACTTCCGTAAAACGCGATATCGGGGACACGACACGCGCATCATATACCAATGTGTATACCTGTGTTGTACCCGCGCTCGTACACGAGCAGATTATCGGCGTCGTTACATCTCCCACCTTTGTCGCCGAGGAAGAGGGACGTATATATACCCCCCCAGGGGGTCGCGAAAATTAGCTTCCCCCTACGGGTGTGCTCTTCTCTTTTTCATCATCGGACGCTCGTCTTTGGCTGATGTACCACTTGACTCTCTCGGTCGGGAAGGTGCCCCATACTCCATACATGCGCTACGTAGAGTAGATGCTGCTTATCGCGATTGTTCTCTCTTCTTTTAATATTGAGATTAAGGGGTTTGGTGGGGTTGTTTGAGCAGCTGAGCCGATGATAACCGAAAATATCGTGTATTGATCGAGAAAGAGAGGCCTGACACGGTTCGCCTTACAACAAGGTTAAGAGTGTGTACATGGAAAATCTATGTGGATGCATGTGTTTGTTATTTTCCACTTGTGCCTTGTGCCCCCGTCGCCATACATTGGCTCTTTTTAATTGTTTATATTACACACACGAGTGCGTGAATTTTCAGATTTTTTTTTTTTTTTTTTCTTATATCTATGACGTATGGATAAGGAAAAACGAGGTTTTTTGATATTTATTTTTATCCAATCGTCCTATCAACGTACATTTATACATATACATAAAATTGTGTAAAATTATACAGGATTGGCAGTACGATTGGTGTAATCAAAATGTACCTAAGAAAAAAAAAAAAAAAATAATAAATAAATAAATAAATAAAGATTGGTCTTGAAGAACAACTTTGTAACTTGCACGTATTCAGTTTAATTTTTTTTTGTTTCCCCTGTGCGAAATTATCCACGTGGATGGTGTATTGTTAAAGAGCCAAACCACCAATACTCTCGATTTCTCACGTTACATTTTTTTGTTTATCAAACTATTACATCGAAGACGCCTACTCGCTTTCGCTGTGATACGAGGGAGAAAGAAAAATACTTTTTCTTATGACAAAAGAGCCGCGTACATATATATAGTTATACGTGGATAAACTGCGTTAGTTCTGCCATTATCTAAGAATATGTGTATCCTCATGAATATGTATGTAAAACAAAGGTTTGTCGCGTATACAATAGAACGTACAATTGCCTTTTAAGCTATGCGCAGCGTTGCGTAAAAATGTGGGAAGTGTTTTTCTTTCTTTCTTTCTTTTTTTTTTTACTCATGATGTAATTTGGATAAATGTTTTGTATCGGATCGAAAATTTGAATTTCATGGTTTATTTTATTTTGTTTTTTTCATTTATTATTATTTTTTTTTTTTTTTTTCATCGTGAGACCATCTCTTTGTTCGAGGATTGCCATCCTACTTGTTCCTGAGCTTGAGAAAAAAAAATAAAACTGGAGTTAAATTGTGCAGTAAGTGCTCTGTTGTTGTTGTTGTTCAACACTTTGATTTCACCAATTTTTTGTTTAAACCCTTTTACTATGAGCTTTCAAAATCACAAACACGAGCAAATACCTGCGCTTGATGGAGAACGAAAAAAAAGAGCATTGAAAATTGAAGACTATATAAGAAAAAATATGATCTGCACAAATTACTTTTTTTTCATGCAAAGTGATAGAATGATGTTAAAAATAAATTTTGTAAAATACCTTTCACGCCTACGAGTAGATAAATTTGCGTAAAAACAAAAGCTTTTGCATACAAAGGCACAATACCACAGGATGAATTATAGCGACACGATTAAACGTAATAGCTCGTAAGATTGAGGTGTATGTATATATTTTACGTGTAAAAAATGCAGAGCTGCCTCCGCGAGCTTAAAACCTGCTCGTAAAGCTTTTATAGTACCTATAGCACTCCTACTTTGTATTTTAATAATAATTTAGTTTGCATAGAAAAATGTTTTTGCAAATTTGGTTCAACGCAATTTAAGAGCATTTCAGGATTGCATAAGAATGTATATATTTTAATAATGCTATGGATGACTAATACTCAATAGGTAATTGTAATCAACACAACTAAGTAGTCATTAGTTGGAGAAATTTCGACTAAGAGTAAACAATATATAAAATAAAAAAGTAGGGAAAAGTTAAAAAATTAATTATTATACTACACTAGTTCTGCATTCCAGTCCAAATCTGAAGTACTTATTTCAGACTCAAATTTATCGCAAAAAACACACACACACACACACACACACATACACACACACACACACACACACATATTGTTCCACAGTTAAACAAACAAACAAAAAATTTCTTTAAACGCATGACTCGTGCAAAAACAAACAAAAGATAAAAACAAAAAACACTGCCAACAGCACTGAAAAACTCTTGGCTCAATCCGCTTTGGATTATACTCACAGTGAGAGAAAAACAAAAAAAACTCTCGTCAAATCGGCGACGACAAGCAGCTCTCTCTTTCTCATCGACTTTACATAACTCAAACAATCGATCACTAGGAAAAAAAAAAAAAAACCTCTCGTACATTATACGTATATACATCTCAAGCTTACGTATTTACCTCATAGGCCGATCACGCGTAAAGGGCATACCCGCAAGTATAGGTATACGCAAAATCGTCTCAGCATTTGCACAACAGCGCCTGGCATTGCGATAACAACAACAGCCGAGCTTTATTCCCTTCCGCCTCTGTACATGCATATATATATATGTGTGTGTGTGTGTGTGTGTGTGTGTGTGTGTGTGTACCTTTACGGCAGCAGGCGCTCATTGGATTAAGCTGATGCCGCTTTGACACTACTAGACCATGATATATAGGTACTCCTGTATTGTATACATGGACTCACCCCTACTTATCGGATCGCCAAGGTCACCCGACTTATCCAAATACCAGCTCCCGTGATAACGTGTCCTCGCAATGTGACTGCTCAATTCTTTCTTTCTTTCTTTCTTTATTTTTCAACCCTTTTTTTTTTTTTTTTTTCAACCCTCTCAAATCGAGAGTGATAATGGGTTTTGATGAAGAAAAATTTCAACCATTTACAGCACAGAGAGAGAGAGAGGCGTTAATGGTGTTTCGCTCAGTTTGTAGGACGAACTTCTCGTAAAAGCGCACTAAGCCCCCGCTGCTGTTGAAAATATTTCACGTAAAAGCGGCCGTTCTAGAACAAAAAAATAGCTCCTGCGAGTGGGTTTAAATAACGTCAGCTTAGGGAGAGGGGTAATTAAGGAAAGAACCCACGGGTGACGTAATGCATATGCAAGTGCGGCGAGTAAAGTTTCCAAAGTGGGATTTCTAGGGAGGAAATAAATATACAAAGTTTTAAAAGGTAGGACATGCGAGTCCTAGGCACGGTTGACCACGTGACGTATGTTTCACCCTCTCAGAGACTGTTTTTTTTTTTTTTTTGATGCCCCGATGGCTAAGCCCGTGGAAAAAAAGACATTCTCCGGCCGGTAGCGTCTTTAATCTGAGACGGCTTGGGTATGTATATATATGTAGTCATCTACTCTCCGCCAAGGTCCTGTGACGGCTACTGTCTGCTCTGGAATTTTTCCGAGTGTCTCTGGCTTGCTTTTTCCTCGACCTTTTAAATTTGGCTGAGTGCATGGATTTTGTAGGGGATTTATGGACTTTTTTTTTAACTTCATGCTTGGAAACATTTTTTACGTGAAAAGACGACGTGGAAATAAAAACCCAAAAAATTTTCAATTTTTATTGACTAACACTGTGAGTAAGATTTAAGTGTCGTTTATGTTAGAATAAGTTTTTTTTTTTTAATTATTTACGTTTCACTTGTTGGTCAAACAATTATGAAAAATTATAAAGGTCGGCTTATCTCGAGTGCACTAGTTCTTTAAAAGGTGCAAGAAATTGATAAAAAAGTGTATTGGAGGAAAAAAAAAAATTATGTAGAATTGAGTGACAGTTTTATAAAGGGTACAAAAATATGTAGTCGCAAACGCTCGGCTGAGACCTAAAGAGCTTGAATTAATTTAAGAGCTTTTGTTTAGGTCTGAATGAATTTTTTCAAACGCCTCGAGGGTTGAATCTATATTTACTCACGTAAAGAGGATGGGCGAGAGAAATAATGGAGGACTCCTCGAGTTCGATTTCCAAGGTATTTAAAAACTTTGAGCTAAAACAAAAATGTTATTATTTGCAAGCACTTTCTACTTTACCAGAAACTTTAACTTTTTTCTTCAAAAAAAAAATACTTTTTACCTTGATCTTAGAGAGAGAGAGAGAGAGAGAGAGGGAGAAAAAAAAGAAAGAAATGTAAAATCGATGAAATGAAACGATTCGCGAAGGAAGCCCGAACAGCGGAAAAAGAGAGAGGACGGGCAAATTAACGGCCATTACCGTACAAGTGCCCGTTTACAGTAGGAAAAAAAAAAAAAAAGAAAAAAAAGAAATCATACCCGTTACGTGAAATCACATCAATTTCCTGCAAACTTAATAAATACCCTCTGGCCCGTACACCGCACGGCACACGGTAGCAATCGTATATACTCGAGTATAGTCAAGGAAAAAAACAACCACACATCCGACGAAACTCGTTTCGATAAAACAAATCGCGCACTCGCGCGTTAAAATTGACCAAATCACGGGCGATTCGCTGGGACAAAGAGAAAGAAAAAAAAAAAAGCCCAAGTGCATGCACTGTAGTCCAATAGTATTCTTGCACGGCGCACGTACACATGCGTGTAAGAAAGAAAGGTCGTCGTCTGTAATAGGCGCACACGGCAATTTCTCTCTCGGAAAGCTGGCGGAAAAAAAAGGCTCGGGGGGAAAACTGCTGATGACGACGAAAGTGTGTACATACGTACCAAGTAGCGACTACAATACCGCATCGCTCTTTGGTTCGATTCTGTACCATACAATGTGTAGGTACATGCATATATATATGTAGAGGTGTAGCAGGTGCATTCGTGTGTCCCTGACTTTTTTTTTTTTTTTTTTTTCTTCCACCCACACTCGCTTGCGTGGAGGCGCTTTTCCCGGTTTTTTTCCCTCGTCTTGCAGGATTTAACGATCCGGTGCTAGGAGAGGAATTTTTTTCATTAGCGAGAGAGAGAGAGAATTTCACGGTGGATTGCGAGATGCGGTGATTTTCACCTTGATTTACCATGGAGAGATCTGCGTGCTGGGGCTTTTAATTCGGCCCTCGCGAGATGCGCTTTTCTCCGCGTCCTTTTTTTTTTTTTTTTTTTTTCTTTCGCATTTCTATAACCGTGTGGCGATTAAGCTTTTTGATTTAAGATCGCCCCGGGGAATGTTGTGCGAAATTTCATGTATGGGCCGGCTGTTACGGGCGCTGATGTTCGCTGGTGTTGCTTTCGAGTGTATATACGTCGTTGGACAGTGCAATTATTCATGCATGTACGCTCTCGAAAAAAAATTAATTGTTTTCTAAAGTGGGACGAAAGCGATATTTCATTCATTCATGCCTGTCTATACGTACAGCCAAGGGTGTCAACATAAAAAGCGTTCAAAGCACTACACGTATACTTTATTGAAACAAGGTGTTTCGAGGAATCAGCTGGCAACCAGGTTTCGTGCGTCAATTTTTTCCGAGCTGGTATAAGAAAAATTAAATCATTAAAATTAAACACTGCTAATAGAAGTTTATAAAAAAAAAAATGAATAAATAAACAATTACAATAAAATGATGATTCAGGAAAAAGTCCCTTCTTGGACAATATAACATTGGTAGCATTGGCTTGGGTTTATCAATTCTTCATATGCCCCTGAATTTCCAATGTATGCAAAGTAAGAACTGTCGATTGGTTGCACTCCTCTTCTTTCACCATCGTTCCGCATCTGTGAGTATTATCGTCAATAAAATGAAAAAAAAAGCTTTCTGCTGGCATCACCATTAAAAAACACGTAAATACGGAGCTGATTAAAACTTTTCACCGAATCGAACAACCCGTAAAGCCGTATGGTATGGCCCGAGGCGATCCATTAATACACATTCGGCGCGAAATATCCTATGCACGAACGTATAAAAATAATAACACATTACCCGCTCATTAGCTCTTTCTCTCCCCCAAACGTCTTACTACCCATGCACTTTTAAATCCCCGCGCACAACACCAGCCCGCTCGGGCGCGAGTAATTGTTTTATCGCTTTACGAGCCCGTAAAAAAGTCAGCATCAATTAAGCCGCTATTTGGGGGGACCCTCTCACCCCCTTTCTCTTTCTCGCGTTTAACGAGCCGAAAAAGAAAATCCGCCGCTCTCGTATNCATACCCGCAAGTATAGGTATACGCAAAATCGTCTCAGCATTTGCACAACAGCGCCTGGCATTGCGATAACAACAACAGCCGAGCTTTATTCCCTTCCGCCTCTGTACATGCATATATATATATGTGTGTGTGTGTGTGTGTGTGTGTGTGTGTGTGTGTACCTTTACGGCAGCAGGCGCTCATTGGATTAAGCTGATGCCGCTTTGACACTACTAGACCATGATATATAGGTACTCCTGTATTGTATACATGGACTCACCCCTACTTATCGGATCGCCAAGGTCACCCGACTTATCCAAATACCAGCTCCCGTGATAACGTGTCCTCGCAATGTGACTGCTCAATTCTTTCTTTCTTTCTTTCTTTATTTTTCAACCCTTTTTTTTTTTTTTTTTTTCATTTCAAGCATCCATTGGTTATATGCGTGTGTATATAAATATATAATGGTGGAGTGCAAGCACAGCGAGAAACGGACATAAGTAGGTATATGTATGTACTGCATAGGAGACACATCGCGTGTCTTTTGGCGTTGACGTGCGTGCGGAGAAGCCGGACGACGGCAGACCGCGGACAAGTTTCGAGAAGCGCTGCATTTATACTTTCTTTTTTTCCTCCTGGTTTTTCTCGCCATTGAAACTCTCTTTTCTATTTTTTTTTTCTTTTTTTTTTTTCCTTTCAAGTTGATGCGGAGTAAGCGAGGGTTGTAATTGGTTTTCGAGGAGTTGGGTTGTTTCGTTCCCTCGAATTTCAAGGGATGCGCGAAAGCTTGGCAAAGAATGGCTTCTCTCTTTCTTTGATGGCGTGCACGCACGTGTCTACCAATGTGATATATATACATGCACTTTAAATTGGATGATCATTTCACGATGGATTCACACTCAATTTTGATGATGATTAGAGCCATACGCGTTAAATCGTTCTTTGGGTGAATTGTTTTATAAATTTCTTTTGCGCCAATGCGCGTCAGAAGATTTTCTCTTGGCTACAGAGAGGCCGTATATGGTTTTATAGGAAATCTATTTTATCGATTTCCAAGCTATTCGAGGTAGTGGAAGGAAAAAAAAAACATCGAGCGCTTGAATTTACGACTTTTAATATCGCCTACCACGATCTATTGATCGGCTTTCTTAATTCCGATACGGGAAAATTCCACTAATTTTTTGCCAGTCAAAGTAATTTTTACTGAAAAGTTTCATAAAAGTTATTGTAGACTTATTTGTTTTTACAGTAAAAAAACTATTTATTGATTGAAACAACAATTTGATATGTAATGAGCAAGTTTTTTCATCATTTTTTTTAAACCGGTTCTCATTAAAAAGGACGTGGTCCAAAAGTGTGGAAGAATCAGTACTATTTTCCATTCTTTTTTTTACTGTTCATACCACCCAAACTTTTAGATTAGATAATAGAAAGAGGAATGTGTCATCAAGCGATACGTACTGCAGGATTATCATTTTGGGTCTCGATTTGTGTCTTGTCTTGAAATATATATGTATGTGCAAACTCATTAAAAGGTTCTTCAAATCTAGGTGCGTATAAAATAATGAGTATGCATAAATATACATAAGCAAAGGTTTTCCAAACCTTTTTTTACATATTTTTTTCAACTTGCAGTAAAAAACTTTGACACCGTCGTATATACGGACCAGCAAGAACCTTAATTATTTAACCAACTTTATGAAATTAATACAATATTTCCACGCTCTTCTTCTCGTCTCGAGGGATCACACATACATTCAATTATACAACGCACAGTAAAAAATGAAAGCAACTCCCAATATCTCTCTCTCGAAAAAAAAAAAAATCGTACACATGGATACCCCACCCTCGAAGCTCTCAGAGCAACGACTGGTAGGTAAACTCGTCGGGGTGTAGAGAAACATCTAGCTCCTAATTTCGTGAAATCGAAAACCCTTGTAAAACGCAAACGCCTCCGAGTGGAAGAAAAAAGAAAGAAACAGAACCCAAACGTCGCAGCGATTCTTCTCCACAGTGAAACTCATATGGAAAAAAGAAAGAGAGAGGGAGAGCCCGGCGGAGCCTTTTGACACACTTTACTCGGCTAACACTTTCATTAAGTCCGCAACCCGTTTTTCCGCCTTCTTTTTCCTTCGCTGCTGTTGCTGCAATGCCGCGTACAATGTCGCAAAAAGCGTCGGGAGCCCTCGAGACACCAGCGCGAAAAAAAATGAAACGGAGCTGCTGGAAACGTTACTTTTAAATAAACAAAATAAACGAAACGCTGGTGACATGTTACCAAGTATACATTCATGTCATGTTGCGCATTGAGACCAAAGTTACCGCTACTGAAAATTGACGCGCGTATACATAGTACACATGGGCGTTGTTTTTTTTTTATCTTACTATTCTCAGTTCCTTCTTCGCTGTATTGTATCTACTTACGGGAAAAACTGTTCTCTTATTCTCATATATATACGTATATATGTAGTAGGTATACTTGCATCAGGGTCTGCAGTGTTGCGAAAGAACGTAAAGTTCGAGCGGTAAACGGACGTTAATGGGATTGGGCTACGAGTCGTAAGCGATTTCTTTGTTTCTCGGTTAGTGTATATATCTACTAGTTTTCTTTCATTTGAAGTGTACAATTATACTGTATGCGAGAGTACACAGACTGTGAAAAATCATCAAGTAAAATAAAAGAAATACTACCACCCAATTCCATTCATTGGAGAATTATTCTCAAATTGTACACGAATATCGTCTGACCAATCTGGTCTGTCTTTTAATTTCATCTTTAAATGGAAAACGTGATTTAAAAAATTAAGAAAAATATGGTATTATTCATTAACTAAAAAGTAAAGAACAATTTTTCATACTACGTACGAATATGATGTACATCAATAGAGACCCCCTATTATATCAGACATGAGTAAGAGCGAAAATTATTTTTTACTTAATTCTTCAATACATCGTTGAAAGCGTATTTTTATTAAATTTTTAATTTATTACTTACTTTTCATTTCGATTTGCAATCACGTCTATGATTTAACTAAGTACGCCACTCGTATATTCGTCATGTATGACCAAAAGGTTCATTGTTTACAAAATTAAGTAGAAACAGACGAGTGAGGTAAGACAATCCGAGAAATGGAAGTGATCCAATCTGATGTAAATTTAAAATTTATTCATCATTATCAAGTTGCAAAAACACAATAAGAAAAAGAAATTCGTCTTATAAGTTTAACTTAAACACTCAATTGCCAGACAATAGTGTATGGTAGTAAAAAAAAAAATCACTGATGTTGTATCTCCATGCGCTCATTGAATTAACGAAATAGCTTGTAGAGAAAACGTTAAAGTTTCGAACACGATGATGATTTTATCCTCTAATCTAGTGAAAAATGTAGTATTCACTCTATCATTTTCAAACTTGAAAACAAACTCGATTCCGCCGTAACTCTCGATCTGATGAACATATCCGGCACCACCAGAGCTCAAACTGAACTCCGTTTCATGCGCTTTTGATTGCTCTTCGAGCTCCAACTTTGTCCTCAGCTATACATTACAACCGAAAGGGTTCAACTGAAATTTTCGCTTATTATGTTTGCTGCTCGTCCCGATGTACCCCTTTGTCCGGAGTCCAGGAAGCGCTCGACGTTTACCCTCATCTCGTGACTTTTTTTTTATTGATTTTCACATATACCTATATTATACGTAACATACGTATATCACGGTACTCAAGAGTGTAAAAATAGCATTCGGCTCGTCGTTGCATACACGCGAGGACAATTAAACACCGGCTGCCGGCTCGGGTGGATTCATTACATTTTCATCTCTTCTTTCATCGAGCAGTAACATAAAGAGCCATTTCGAGAATTTCCATTGCGCGTTTCACGTATGTATGCGTGTATATTTACATCAATCGCAGTTCTCCCGTACGATTGCACCGATGACAAAGGAAATATCAAAACAACGTACGCATCTATACATAAATGGTTGCGTTGTTATTGGAAAAAAAAAAAAAAAAAAAAAAAACGTTTTACTCTAAATTACACGCTCGCACACATATATGTATAAATGTAAGAATCATCCGATCAATCAGTCGATATATATAATAAACATGAGCATGTAACTAGGAGGTACAATTTCGACATCGCGCCCAACTTCTCCCTTTCACTCGCTTCAGCGATCGCGCGCGTGTATACATGCGTACACGCGCTACCGATCCCATCCGTGGGTAATCGGCGCGGGCAGAGCCTAACGAGAAAAAGAGAGCACTTAGCCAAATTAAAGCGTATCGCCGAGAGGTCCAATCGAAGCGACGCCCTCTGGGCACCGATACGTGTGGGTGAAGAAGAGCTTCCGGGAAGTAAAACTGGACTAAAGTAGGAAGCGATGAGACCGAAAAAAAAGCAAGCACAAAAAAGTGTGGAGAGGCAGAAAGACGGTGGGCGCCGCCCCGTAGCGAGGAAATCTCTTCTTCTGTCTCTGAGCTCCTTATTTTGCGAAGAAAAAAAAAAACAACAGAGAGAGATGAGGAAGAAAAAGAAGAGCACATGTGTACGGAGCGAGTAAGCGAATCCTCGAAACCGCGCACGCGGAGCGAGCAACCACTTCCGCAGCTCCACCGCCGCGTTTTCCCCCCTTGCGCCCTTTTGAGAATCTCTTTTCGTACCTACTCTGTATAAGTATATATAGGTGAGTGGAAGGAAAAAGCTACACGTGGGATGTGCGTGTGTGTAGGAATCGAAGGTATAAACATATACAAGTACAGACAGGTACAAACGACTCGAGGATATATCATCTGTTTCCGTTGCCGGGCGAGACGAGCATTGGCTGTTATATAAATACAGTGCGTCTCGAAGGAAGCGCGGGTGGAAGGCGTTTGATGTTTCTCGATTTTCTACAAATTCGCTCTCGGGGGTGGTGAAATGAAATTTCAGGGGTAATTTTATCACGCGCTGATGGAATAATTTGCGGTCGAAAGGAAAGCTTTGCGCTGCAGCCGTTTTTTTTTTCTTTCCTCGACCGAGTAGGGATAGAAAAAGGACGTTTAATGGCACGTCAAGGTATTAGATTAGACGTCGACTTGCTGTAGAATATTAGTAGATAACAATCGTTACATCCAAGTGGGAACTTTTTAATCTAAAATTGATGTACTCGTATGCCAGTGCACACTGATAAACATCACAAATTTATCGGGGATACAGGCATGTACGTAATCTATTCGAGCTCGAGCAAAAATATTGTCGATTGATCAATAATTTTCTAATGGACTTGATGCATACTATTAAAATTGTTTACCCCGGTTATTCCGGTACGTGGCGAAATAAACTTCCGTTTTAATCACGAGCTGTTTCACGAGCATGTGTACATATATACATACATACGCCCACTCGCGAAATTTACGACGCGAATAATGCACATGAATAATCAAAGAGCTTGTAATAAAAATAATCGACTCGGCCTTTTTTTCTCACCCCCTCCCCCTACATCCCTCGCTTCGTTTCGTGCCCACTGATATTTTACATTTTATTGAACGCGAATGAATTCTTCCGCAACTTTTATTAAAACTCGATCGAAGGGGGAAAACAGAGCACTTGCATGTATTGTACCTACGTTTTGTATGAAAAAAAGGAGAAAAAAAAATCCAAAGTCGAATAAAAATATGGGGAAATTAGCGAGACGCACCCGAAAACGTTGGGTCGCTAGTCGAGCTGTTTCTCTACCTGTGGCAGTTTGTTTAATTACGAGAAACTTTGAACCACTTGGCTGAAACTTACAACTTAACCTCGTTTCCAACGGCCCTCCCTCTCTCTCTCTCTCTACCTGCTTCTCGTACATTTGCACAAGATGTGTACACACATACTTACGCTCATTTCTATACGTGTGTATATATATATCACTGCAGTGTACTCTGAATTCGCTCCGAGTGAGATATTTAATTAAAATTTCAAGGCGACGACGATAAGGAGTTTTATTACCGAGATGATTATTTTCGAGACTCAAACGACGCCGAGTTTTCAATGAATAAATTTTTTTTATTCGTCCCTCCTCGCTTGATTTCTCGAGGAAAATTTTTTTCAAAACGAGCCCAATTTCCACACGCAGATAATGGCTTTAATATTACACAATATATAAGCTCTCCCACTGTATAACCGCCAACTAGGAGTGTCGGATTAAAACGAGCAAAGGCCCTGCCTGTGCACTTGCAACATCATAATTTCCTGCTTCCCTGCAGAAACAGAAAAAAAAAAAAAAAAAAAAAAAAAAAAAAAAAAAAAAAAAAAAAAAAAAAAAAAAANAAAAAGATCAAATTACCCGCGTCCGCCCTTTACTCCCCGATGAACCCGATACCGTTTCCGCGCGCGACCAAGAGCCGACACGTACAGTCTCCTCCTCGTCCCGCATGTGCGAAAAAAGAAGAAGCCCGCAGAGAGAGAGAGGGCCCACGTGCTGCCAATAATACACGGCCACCCGGGCGCTCTCTCGAAGAGAAAAAAAAAAAGAAAAAAAAAAAGAAAAAGAGCCTGGATATGTCTATACGGGGAAATAAGTAAGTATTCGGAAAGAAAGAAGGACGTATGGCTCACCTGCTGCCGCGGCCGCCTGTCTCTGGTAATAGTCGCACTCGGCGCACACGCCGTCCTCCGCGGCGTCCTCTAGCTCCTGCTGCGCCTGTGCCGCGACGCAAAGGTCCTTGTAACCCTCGGGCGGGCTTAGGGTCTCGCGCTGCTGGTGGCGCCTCGCCGGGGTGACCGGCCTCCTCTCCTCGACCTTACTGTCGACCATCATCATTGGCCGATAAAGCTGCTGCTGGTGCTGGTGGTTATCGCCACCCATGCACTCGTGGTGGTGCATGTGCCGATGCTGCTGGTGGCCATCCCCGTCGCAATCCTCCTCCTCCTCCAACTCCTCCTCCTCGAGCTCGTCCTCCTCGTCCTCCTCGTCCTCTTCCTCCTCCTCGTCCTCGTCCTCGTCCTCTTCCTCCTCCTCGTCCCGAGGGTTGACGACCCCACCACCCGCGCTGCTATTGTCACCACCACCACCACCACCACCACCACCACCGTCCTCGAAGCGCAAATTGAGCTCGGCCCGGCACTCCTTGCAATTCCCGAGCCTAATCATCTCGTGCTCCTGGCAGCAGCAGTCGCACTCCTCCTCGTAATCCGGGCAGCACTCCTCCTTTATGAGGATGATGTAGTCGGCGGCGAAGAACTCGTTCATCTTCTCGTTAATGACGACCCGGTTCTTCGGGGTGCCCTTCGCCCTCGTCTGCCCGGGCTTTTTCAGCAAGCTTTTGAGCGCCCGGACACCACCCGGCACCACCATCTCCGGGCCCTGCTCCGCACCCTTGTTCGTCTCCTTGTGCTCCTTCATCCTCCACTTCTTATCTCGGTCTCTCGTCTTTCCCCTCGTTATCCCCTGTTTTCTTCCTCCTTGCCGCTGAGCTCGCGGTTACGAGTGTTTCACCCTGGTCCGGTCAATTGTCACGCCGGTGCTGCATCTTCGTCTCCGTTTGCCCGCACCGATGCCGTACGTGGCTTGTACGACGCGCAACTTGCGTACGATACATTTGCGCGCGCGCCCTGCGAGCGACAGCTTCCGCTCAATGGTACGGCCACGGTCGCGAGGAAAAAAAAAAATATATCACTAGCGGCACTGTCTTTTGGTCAACGATGATTACGAGTACCAACCGCGCGAACCATCACCACGGAGGGTACGGGCCGTATACAACAAAGGGGGGCGATTTGACAGCTCGATCGAGCCGCGCGTGTGTTTGGGGGTGGATGGGATGCTGGGCCTAGGTTACGGTGCCGTACGGAAGCATCGTTACCCCCGTCGCTGCTCCACTGTTACTGAGACGACAACGGCTCTTCTTCTTCTTCTGGTGAGAGGAGGGATGCTGCGTACGGAGAAGGGGGTGGTAGTGGGTATATGGCAACTGATGGTCCTCGGAAAAAAAAAAAAAAAACGGGGCGGCGGGGGAGGGAGGACGAGTCGATTCTCTCCTCCGGCTGGATGCCCGCTACGGGTTTTACTGATCCCCGTTCGCTTTCATCGCTGCCTCCCTGCAACCACCACCAATGGTCCTTCTTATTCTCCTACTACAACTACTACCCTCTCGATGGTACAAAGTCTCTCATCCTCGTTCCTGTAGTGGGTGCTGTGTGCTACACCCACCACCACCACCACCACTCGGCTGTTGATCCGTCTTCTCCTCCCGCGAGGGAGTGTGCGCGCGTGTCGTTATTTATGTATGTATCGGTGTGTCTGTCTCTCGGCGCTGCTTCGCCCCCTCGCAACCACTTTCTGCCGCTTATCGATCAGAGAGGGAGAAAGAGAGACGCGCACGCACGCACTTGTCCCCTATACAATACAAATACAAATGTGCGTATAGGGATACATATAACGTTATATCATATCCCCTCTCGTCTATCTATATATTATATGGGGTCGCGCGAGTGCGCGTCCTTGCTGTATCCGTGCGCGACCCTTGCGCTTGAACCCTCCTCACCCCCCCCCCGCTACCCTTTTCACACGTACGTGCGTGTATAAGCGCGAGATATGGATGGTGGACGCACACCTGTACACGTTATGGGTGTGTTGTGGCCGTCCGAGCGAGTTCGCCAAGAGCGTAAGTATGTGTATATTACACCAGTGGCTGGGAGCTTTTGCAAAAAGCGCCCTAGCGATGCTTCCTTCTTTTTCTCTCGCCGGATGGTAATTAATGGCCCTTTTGTCCCAAGCACGCGTATCGACCTTGGACTATATTTGCCGACCCTTCCGTCGTTGTTATTTGTTTTTCCTCTATGCGTTCTATGTCGCTCTGTATATATATACGCGTGATTTCGGGTCGTACGGCGCGGTGGGTTCAACCAACCCCCCTATATGTGTATATGTACATATATATATATATGTCCGTGTACAACCTGCAACGAAATGCATACACGCGCGCTGTTGTTATCATAGCGCGGGGGAGCTTTTCCCTCCTCCGACGCTTCTCTCTTCCCGACCACCCCACCGCGAAAACCGACGGGGCGAAAGGTCGTTCGCTCCCACCCCCTACCCCTGGGGCTGTCGACACTATACGTATACTGTGGTATATTGCTATTCACGCACCGCACTTTCTCGTCTGCTACAGCAGACGACGCGTACAACTGTATATATATGACTGCACTGACATAAACTTTGCACTTGCACGTATACTTATACTTTGGTGCAAGAGAGTTTCGTGTTTCTTTTGAAACGATACTTTGCCCTCTTGCTCCTCTGTGCACTGTTTTTACTAACTGCTCGCACGTTTAATTTTTTTTTTTTTTTTTTTTATTTATTGGGCAGGAGAAAATCTTCATAGACACCCCAGCTAATCCAGTGGTAGTGTCGGATTCACC
>NW_019381634.1:1578822-1646552 GCF_000648655.2 Copidosoma floridanum
AAAAAATTCTCATAAAGTACAATGATGGGAAAAAAAAAAAAAAAAAACTGTAATCCGCTCGCAGCCTAAAAAGTCAAAAAAGCTACACTTTCTGCTAATCTGTTCCCCTTCGAAAAGGGAATGAAGGAAAAAATCGTTACCCTCACGAAAAGAAAAAAGACCCTTCCCCTAAATGAAAAAAAAAAAAAAAAAAAAAAGTTAGTTTCCCTCCGGTTAACGCCCGGCGCGCAGAGTCCGCCCAATAATAACAATAGAGAGAGTCGACGAAAAAAGAGGAGTCAGGTCAACCGGATTTCTCCAACGCGCAATAAATACTTATATATCGTACGACCGGGTCTCTCTTCCTCCTCCTCTTTCTCTCTCACTCGATACCGTCCGAATTATACAGTGCACGGGAATATCGAGCATACGAGCTATGAGTATATTACACCCATGCCCACACAATACATACATGTGGTGGTAAATTATATTACATTTACAAGGAGGGGGGGGGCGGAAATAGCTCACCGAGAAAGGCGACGTTCAGTGCCTTGGGTAGGGTGGGACACTGAATCGACACTTTTGTCACGATGCCCAATGTACCCTCCGACCCGATGAACAAGTGCTTCAGGTGGTAGCCCGTGTTGTCCTTCTTCATCGTGTTCAGGCAATCTATCACCTTGCCGTTGGCCATCACCTATACACACACCGTACATGTACACGTTGTACCCAAACAACAAAAATATTTTTTGATATTGCCAAGTCGTGTAAAACAGTAGAGCTCGTTGTTACATTACTTTGTTTTTTTTTTTATTCTAGTTGTTAAATGCTAAACATTCCCAATAAAATTATTAATTTTTTGTAAGGAGGAATTTTGTAGTTGGGAAAATCTATTCATCGAAGGTCAAAAGAGATTAACACAACATATGTAAGGAGGATTGAGAATCAAGTGGAACTAATATAAACATGAAACATACGACATGTACATGTATATAGGTACAAGAAAGCAAGAGTGGGAAGCTCGTTAAAGCGTTTATAAAGGGAAATTGAGGCTGATTAAAAGGTTTTGTACGTAAGTATGTGTATATATATGTATAGGCTACGGGTGTTGTTCGTGGGCGCAGCTTTTTACCTCCTCAATGGTCGTTAACATTTACATTGTATTTCATTTGTATGTGACTGACGATTAAAGCTAGATAAAATCAAAAACTTGCCGTGAACGTATACGCGAGTTGAGAAACTGTGCATCAATATCGTACCGAAATTATAGGTGAAGCAATTTTTTTTGTGGGAAAATGCTGCGTATATTATTTAATATGGTATCAATATTGAAACACATTTGCAATAATCCCCACGAAATTCATGATAAACGTGTGAGAAATGAATTTCATCTAGCGTAAGGACGATGTGCACCTGTACGTGTTAAATGGGGTATGGAAGCGTAAGTATACCTGATGTGCATGATAAAATGATGAAACCACAAGCCAACGAAGGGAGGGAAGAAAAATTGCGTGTTGTTAGAGGAAAAAAAAAAAAAAAATCGAACAGAAAAGGAGCAGAGAAAGAAAAAAAAAAGGCTAAACATAAGAGAATCGAAATCAGATCTCGATCGTCACAAAATCGGTACGAGGGGTGTACCCATGTACCTCATGTATAATTATACCCCATAGTCTTTTAACACGTGTATTAGAAGAAGTAAAAAAAAATGCGCTTACAGCCTCGAGTCCCAGGACGTTCCCATGAAGATTGCCGTAGCGCAGTAGCCTCAAGCCTCCGGCGTTGGTGGAGACGTTGCCACCGATCAGGCAGCTGCCCTTGGCCCCGAGGTCGATCGGCATCATCAGACCGACGCGGTTCAGATGCTCCTCGAGCGTCTGCAGCACGCAACCGGCCTCGCACACCAACACACCTGTGCATATTTTTTTTTTTTTTTTTTTTTTTTTACAATTTTGTGAAAACCACAGTGTTTCAGAGGATATTTGTGGATACGTGCGTAAGTATAGTAGCGCGTAGCGTGAGCTCGGGTTGTTTGAACTTTTTGTTTCTCGTTGCTTAAGGGGTGGGTGGGGGAGGGGGGAAGATTTGATTGAGATGTTTGGGTGGTAGGTATACTTTATTGCCAAGGGATGTGTTTGATTCGTGCATTTGTTAAACGAGAGATTGCTTTATTGGTGTTATTTTCACGCCTGTGGTATGCACTTTTTTGTATTAATTTTTATTTACGTAATAAATGAAATAATAAATAAAAAATTTGTGGGATTTGAGAGAAATGAAACTGTTCCTTGTGAAATAGTTATGGTTTTTTAAACTTTTTTTACAACGGCTGTGTTTTGCATGCAAAGAATTTACTTAATTTAATTTGTTACGTATAAAAAAAAAAACAGTTTTTTATTTTCAGACCAAAATAACATATTAAGTATCTTTGTTTATTTATAAAAAAGGTAGTACCTCTATTTTTCATAAAAAAAGAAATATCTTGGACGTAAATTTAAAAAAAATCGTGATCTTCAACGATATAATTATATAAATCTCCCTTTACGAGAAAAAAAAAAAAGAACTCCCATACGTTGGTAGTGTATAAAAAAAGAAAGTATTTGAAAATGTATTTATAAGTTACAGGTTATTATTACGAAAAAAAAACTTTCCATTCACTTTAAACACAAGTTGTACGTTTTTCTCACCAAAAGTAGAGATAGGTGCCACTACTACAACATTCAACTCAAGAGTCAAAATTTACTCAATAGCAAAGCGGGACTACTATATGGTATAGGTATTTTTGTTCACCTAGGAATGTTCCCATTGGAATGGTCCATTTCACCTTTCACGGGTATATACTTATTGTTACGAGGGTACAGAGCCCGCGGGAGTCAAAAGTAGCAGCTACTGCTTTTTAGCCTATGATTTTATCATTATGAGCTATTAGCCGTGCCGCACTATTCGTATATATATATATTATATACGTCACACGTGAGAAAGAGATGGGTGCGTGCAAAATAATAAATCGCAATTCCACGAAAAGTATATACTACTCCGTCAAAAAAAAGTTACTCCGATGCTTGTCATTAATGCATCCCACGAAAAATTACACGCACGCGCATCTAATATGTATGTATGATGCACGTGCAAGTCGATTTCAACAACAGACAAAGTTTCGATGGTTTTTTTATTTTTTTATTAATTTTTTTTTCCTGTACCTCGCCTATTATATATATACACAAGCGCATATTATGTAAAAAATCATTCCCCCGCATTACCATACATCCACACTCTTACAAAAAAAAATCTACTCACAGCCCACCTGTCTGCTGATAAAAGAAATCCAGGCCCTTCGTATAAAACAGAAGATAAGAAAGGAAGCGAAAAATCGCAGCTTCCCCGAAAGGAAAAGAAGCAATGATCTCCGCGCGTGCATCACGCTGTATAGGACCTGAAAAATTAAAACGGGCCGTCGCAGCACGATCGAGGCCCAGAGCTTGGACTATATAGGTATATACACGTATAAAAGATTGGGCGGGAGGGTAAAAATTTGAAAATTAATCCTCCCCGCCTGCTCTCCTCGGCTCAACGTGCCCCTTTCAAGGTAAACCATACGTGTATGGGTTTCTCTGGCCGCGGCAGCGCAGAGGAAAAGGGTAACAGAAACGGCAGAGTATAGCGGGAGAGAAGAAGCGCCTCGTTGGATTACGGTACTTCCAGCCTCGCGTGTGTTGCGGACGTGTTAGCGAACGGCCCGGGATCTAGATTAGCGCCGTCATTAGGGAGCCCACGGGTGTACGGCTCTTATTAGTGGCTTATACTCTATATAGCTGTTTCTCCTGCCGCTGCGAACTTTTCTTTCGAGAGCAACCGCGGAGAGTCACACAATCGTGTATACATGTACTGTTGACGATACTCTTTACCAGTAAAACGATTTTACGTTTTTTTTTGTTTTTATATTTAGGAAGTACATGGCAATCGGTGCCGCGAATAGAGGACAATTTAACATATGAAATTGATAAAACTAGAAGTTCTTTGTGCACGAAAAAAATACCCCCAACCGAATTGTTATTACACGTAGTCTTTTTTGTCAGACAATCATACCTACCATTGAAGTTGTACACAATTGTATGAAGGTATAGTAAAATTTTGAGGGTTTAGATTTTTGTTGAAAAACGTGCCAATTAAGTTTTTCTTATCAGGAAAAAAGGTGTTTAGTCAAATGTGGCACAGTTGCGACAGATTTCTATCTTCGTATCGATAAAATTTTGTGTATCGTGACCTTCCCCCCGACCTCCCAAAAATTCCAGCAGTGGTAAACACAAATATTAATCATAACAAAAACGTTACAGTTTAAGAACATGAAAAACAGTAATTTTTCTTTTCATCCAAAATACATACCCGGAGCGAGCGAGATGCCTTTTGTTAAATTTTCAATCCTCCTCCATATACTGATGTTAAACAACATTGTACACATGCATATATATAAACCCAACTAATGCACCAACCGCAGCCTCCGAAAAAAAAAAAAAAAAAACTGAAAAGTCATACACCAATGTCCCGAACAAATATTATTCCAGCCATGCAGTGGTGGGTCCGCGTGTCTTTGGTTAAAAATGTGTGTGTGTGTGTATATGAGTGCGCGCGAGAAACTCAAACCTCGCCGGAGTCGAAGCGAAAGAAAAGAAACGAGAGAAAAGCCGAGGAAAAAAGGAGCCGAACGATGAGTCCTGCCGTGCTTCAAAAGAGAAAAGATAAAAGGAGAGCTGCTGCTGGCTCATGCACATCTACATGCACATATATATGTATACGTATATATAGAGGCGGCGGGCGCGGCAACAGCGTTTCTCGAATCTGGGGCCCATTATCGGCTCGCGCCCCGAAAAGCCAACCTTGGCTCCTCTCGCCTATTATGTGTATAATATATATACTAACGACACGGCTGCGAAGCACTTTATCTCTCTCTTTCTCTTTCAGTGTTCGTCCTGACCACCTACTGATGTCCACGTGTTTGTGGACGAGAGCGCGTCAGGCACGAACGACGCACGACCCTTTTTTCCTTCTTTTTTTTTTTCGAATACAAAAGGACGAGCTTGGACGCCATTAAGTATATTGGCTCTCCCTCTCTGCTCGGGGCCATTTGCATACACATATCGGGAACAACGGGCGGGGAAATTTCGGGATCTTTTTTTGTCCCTCCTCCTCCAAACGCATCCTTAGAAACTCAGCTGCTGTCAACGTGCTCTACAGCCACTGATATATCGGTATGTATCCTTCGCGGTGTATACAGGCAATTCGTCATAGTATTGAGTGATAGATATCATCAACAGAAAAAAAAAAGAGGGAAAAGTCCTTACCGGACAGCTCGTCGGTGTGGATGATTTTGTTCATGAGTTTCATAGAGATGACGATTTCGTCGAAGACCGGCACGCTGCCGCCTACGAGGCCGGTGTTGCCGCTCTGGGGACAGACGGCCAGCCGCTGCTCGTTGCAGTACCTCAGGATCGCCGAGACCTCCTCGGTGCTCTTTGGCTTCAGGACCATTCGGCTCATGCCTAAGGAAGAGGAACGACTTTTTTTTCTCTCTCTTGTATAAACAAAGAGATCGAGGACTCGCAGCCAAGACTCCCGAACAAATTGACATGCTTCCCCCGAGCAATCGACATGGGCAGATATAATTCATATGTGCACCGAGAGAAAGAAATAATAAAAATTACCAGAATATGGTCATCTGGTATGTACCGTTTGGTTCTCAAGAGACTTTTTACTATACGAACAATCATTTTTATCGCAAGTATGATTTTTTTTACTGTTTGCGTATACAATAAAAATAACTGTCCAGCAATCGAATGATAAAGATTATAAGTTGCCAAAAAGTAAAAGGCCCCTGTAGACGGCGAAATGGCACCAAAATGCCATTCTAGGACAGTTGCAGGCAACAAACGAATGGTTTATTTTTATCGTGGGTAAAATAAATAAGGATATTTAATGAGCCAGTGGCCCCGAGTCCAATCTTACCCCTCAAAGAAAACCTTACCCCTGACGGAATTGAGCCAGTCCACGTTGTAGATTTCGCACTCGTCGGCGTCGGTGATGACCCGCTCGGAGCCCAAGAGGCCTGTGAAGAAGCTCGCTTGAGCGTCGCCGATAACCGCGTAAGGCCCGCGCTCGACCTTGTACCGCACGGCCGTCGGTTCGGGCTGCGTTTTTGCAGATGAGAAACGATAACCGATGCTGCTCCCCAGTGGCCATTTCACGCACAAGGCCCTTCGCGCAGTATGCATCGTTGTGATTTTTTCGGATGGTCTTTCGTTGCAGGTTCACCTGTAATCAAATGTAGAGGAGAGTTTGGTTTAGTCGGTTTTTGTGAGTAATTATCTACGTGGATTAAATGATCATGTTTATAGAAACTGGGTGTTTTCTTATACCAATGATGGCCAATGAGGAAATTCTTTTTTTTCACGGGTGAAATCGTCGTTGCGTTTAAAAATCGAGACTTACGCTATTGTCTTTATATTGGCATAGGTACACGCCACGGCGAGTATCATTTTTAAATACTTTTGTATGTTTGTAAATACGTGCACAATTACAGGAGACGTGGGTGGGTTAGTGGGAGATTTTCAAACGAATCACAGTTTAGATAACAACTCGATAAAAAACCAAAATTGTTTTTTCCCACCCGGTACGATTTGCCATTAATTGTCTATTATATGAAAGACGGAAATCCCGAAATGACATCATGACATTGTACGTATCTGTGAATGTAGATTGGGTGTATTTTACATACACTTTTTCGGGCTAATATCGTAAAAATTATAATCATTTATGACAAAATGTCAACTCGGGGAGAAAAAAAAAAAAAAAAAATTCTACTTTTATCAAGTCGTTAACCAAAGAGGACTTGTAAATTGCATTAACTTCGAAATTTAAACTTTTCTCACTCAAAAGCCGTCTGTGTGGCCAAACAAAAATCGGCCCGAAGCGCAATGAGTCGTTAAATTTTCTTTGGTTCGTCTGACGGGCGCAGCTCGAAAAAAAAGCAAGCTCCAAGTGCCGAATCTCAACCCCGCACAGCCCGGCACTGTGCACACACCACAAATACACATCACGTACAGTGACAAAGGATTCCCCCGGAAAGGCCGAATTTCAAGCTCTTCACGCGCGCTCTCCCCTCGTCTCCCCCGTTCACCTGGTGGCCCACACAGCCCACGGGACTCGAACAAAACGGCCTCTCTTGTAATAACATGTATACCTACATAACAAAACCAACAATGAGGATCCAGGCCCGCACGGCTCCTCTAACTCCTTCGTTTATTCGCGCGGACGAAATACAACACGGAATTCCTTGCGGAGGGACTGTATACAGTCTACTGTGCGCACTTTTTTCAATGTGTGTTATTGTACGTGCTCCGCGTTGCGTTTCATATACATATATATATGTACGCGCGAAAGTGCGGGCGGAAGCGCAGAGTTGCCAACTGGACTCGCGGCCGTTGTAAGTATATGATGTCTTGCAAAGGAAGGAAAGAGGAAGAAAAAAATGCGACCAGTCGAGGAAACGACGCACGCGCTTCCTTCTTCTTTCGCTTTCGTGACTCTTTTTTTTTTCCACCTATATAATACACCTTAATATGGGCTCATGAAGCGTACCTCCGAGTGTCACATGTGGCACGGCTGCGAAGGTATATAATATATCATTACGAGAGAGAGAACTTGAACTCTTGCCAAGAGTTTTCTTTTTTGGAGCTGTTGGATTAATTGATTTTAACCTATGGTCGAGCGAAAAGTTGAAAAAAAAATGCAAAATTTATGTTTCAAACAGTACAGGGTTTTCAAAATTGCTGAGTCTCTTCATTTGTGACACATCATTAATATACCTGAGCGTCAGTGAGGCATATCACTGTAGTTTTATTTCGAGAAGTAGTTTATTGGTAAAAAAGCTCATACCTTTTACAAATTTTATCATAATATGAGGTGAAACAAGCTATATACGAACGGAGATATCTGTATTTTTTTGTATTGGTTTGTGTTCTTGTAAAAAAAAAAAAAAAAAAAAAAAAAAAAGGAATTTTATATACTAATGCATTGTAAAAATATGTTAATCTAAAGGTTGAAAAAAAAAAAAAAATTGTTTATCCATACCATAATATTAAGAAAATAATCTTTTATCTTTCAGTGCCCATAGGCCAGAATTATCATTATTATTTTTTTTTTTTACCAAATCTTCGGTATTGTATTTGTATGAAAACCAACGTGTCACAATAAATTGCACCAAAATCGGATCAAAAGATCAGGTAATCACGAATTAACGCCACTGCGTGCAAAAGACGAATATAGTACAAAGAGCTGGTTCTCAAGGATCGATCAATTAATCGAGACGTATCCCAACCGTATAAATTAATGAAGCGATGAGTACCGCAAGACTCTCTCTCTCGAGATAGAGAGAGACGAAAATAAAATAGGGGAGGCCCCCGCTAACACGAGAGCCGATCTCTCCACACCATCCCTGTGTTCATTGACACGGTACCTTACACAATCAAGACAGGTATAGGTGGGCAAGGTAATAAGAGCTGCTGTACGAAAAAGAAAAAAAAAAAAAGAGGGGGTCGGTGATGTATAGTTACATTACGAGCTCCAAAGACTCGCGAGGTGCACAAAGGAAACGAGGAAGGAAGAAAAATAAAGGTATCGAAGGGGGTGGGGAGGATGGAACGAAGGGGAGGGGTGAAAGAGAAAGAGAGAGAGAACAAGAGGAGAGGAGTGTACAATTACGTAAATTGCCCCGCGTGTGCCCCCAAAGTGGTGGCGAGAAATAATCCCCTCCCCTTCGCTCTCTTTTCTCTTTCTCACTTGTATAAGTATCGCGCGGACTAACGCGCGTTCCCTGACTCCACCCCGAGAGTGTCGAATGTGTGTGTGTGTGTGTAAAGAGAAGAAGATTGTACTATGTATGCAAAAAGGGGGGAACACGCGACTCAATTGCTGCTTGGCAGCAGGTCAGAAGGGAGTCGTCGATGTTCCTTACTTTTGTGTGGGTATAATATCAATATTGTATTATTATTATAGGTATACCCGCGAGTGCCACGTATACGTGTATACATGAAACGACGAGTCTTCTTGAAAAACCGCCCCGAGGAAAAGAGGAAACGGGCTTCCAACCCACCCCTTTGGTTGAAATGTATATACGCACATGTTTATACGAACGCGCGTGTAATTATACGTGTATACTTTTATATATAGGTACATTTGGGTGCATGACTATTGTTGTCATTTTTCATTTTTCATTGTTTCTGCCCTTTGTGCGCCATAATTGTTGTTTCATAACGAACATCGCGAATATTGAAATGTATGTCGTTTTGATTTATTTTTTTTATAAGCTTTATGGCTACAGGAGATATTAATTTTAATTGATTTAATATCAAGGGGTGAAATCGAGACGAGCCTATACAGGATCACCGATTTGGGAAAAAGAGTATGCTAAAAAATAAATCAACGTGACCCTAATCATGTAATTATCTTTATTGGTGAATGTATGTCAAATATTCACCATCGAAGAATTGCTAAGGTATAGGCGTCAACGTGATATACGCTCCTAAGTATGGAATGATCATTTATATAGATAATGATAAAAAAAAAGTATAACCCCGCAAGACGAAAAAAAGAAGATTGTATGTGAATGTACGTACATGGCCATCACCGGATCGATAACTATATGTACGTGAAGAACAGTATTGACTGTGGGGCGAAATCAACAGGTAGCGCGTCAAGTGCTCCGCTGTACCTTATATATATATGTATACCTGCGCACGTCCCGTATAGCTATATAGCGCTGTCTGTTTTTGGATAATCCATACGTGTGATTTATTCATTGGACACCGGGGGAAGTTGAAAATGGGTCGTGGTGATTTCGTTGGATGAATCGTTATTTTCGTTCACTTGGATAAATTATACGTCTGCGCGAGATCTTTGGTAAATTACAGTGCTTTCAGCGACAAAAGTTATCGATTGTCCTGTATTACTGTAATGACGGGTCTATATGGCATATACATGCAGGGTAAAAAAGGTTGGTGTACATGAAGAGTTAAATATGGAAACGTCTCGAGCAGGTGTGCGACTTTTCAGTTCGAGATGTAACGTTATCCAAACGACCAAAACCCAAGGCAAGACGGAAAACAAAAAAATTATTGCATTTGTCATCGAGTCATTTTTTAATTTTTGATATGGTCATTCTCAAAGGGGACTTTTTTGCTCTTGTAAACACATGATTCTATAAACTCAACGCGTCTCAAACTCCAACAACGTATATGTTTGCCAGATCGACGCTCGACCCACTGGTCTGCACCAAACTTGGCATGAAAACCATACAATCATATACCTATTCGAAGATAATTCATAAAAACAAGGAGAAGCCAGGATCCACGTAAAACACCACCTCGAAAAAAAAAAAAAAAAAAAAAAAAAAAAGATGAGAAGAAAAAGTTGATGAAAAACGTGTTAGCGAGTCCAGGTGCGGGAGGAATGAATTTTCCAAAGGACGACCGCGAGTCGGGGAGGGGTGAAGGAAATGCCCCGAAACGACACCGGCGGCTTCCCTTTAACTACACATCCACCCCTCGAAATGATCAATTACGCACATGCACGCGCACACATACACGAAGCCGTCCTTTCTACCCCCCCCCCCCTATATAGCCCTTCTTTGGATGTTAGTGTCCCCTGTACACGCACGCACACGGCGATCGCATGTAAATCCAACGCCGATCGGAAGAGTAAATAATAATGTACACGGAGAGGGGGAGAGGAGATGGATAGAGATAAAGAATAACACAGAAAACAGGGGGGGGAGGATGAGGAAGGGTATAGGCACGAGCGCGTGAGTGTCCGGGTACATGTACAAGGGGGGAAGGTCGGGGAGGGGCGCGACATCGACAGCAGTGGCAAACTGTATATATATATATATGGCTCGGGTGTAAAAGGTAAGGGGGGGAGAGATGAAGATCGAAAATGCCGGCGGCCGATTTTGCGTGGGCCATGTTTGGGTGGGCACTTTTGGCTAATGACGCCTGGCGAGCGCGCATATAATGTATATACGATGCACACCTCTCGCACCTACATATATATACAATTACCCCAATGCGGATGGATGCTATCGGTGTCGTACATCGTGTTCCATTTTCTTTTTTTTTTCTTTTTTTTTCTTTGCTTCTAGCTGGTGTGTGGTAGAGTACAGTGCGTACCGGAGCGCCGATATACTGATCCGATTGTCTCTCCCTTGCGTAATGTATTTTCGGGGAGTAGCCGGAGTTGCCGTGTTGTAATGGGTTTAGCTGTGCGCGCGTATGGACATCTACTCCGGCTGATGCGCTTACGTCGTGGATTTACAGTGGCAAGTTCGAGACGTCACCGTGCCACGGCTCGGGTGTCTTTGTTCTGGGTTGACGGGTTGATTTCATTTGCAATGGCAGGGCACATGTATACATTGTCGCAGTGTGGTGACCAACAGTTTCGAGAATTCCTGTACATCGATACCTACACTGATACCTTGGGTGACACCCGGAATTTTATTACGGCGTAACACGCGAGAGAGGATAAAATCCAATACCATTTTTGGTTTTTTTTCGAAATTTCGTTAATTTTCCATATACTCTGGGATTCTCTCTCCCTTACAAAAATGCAATGATCTGAAAAATTATTAAATCTATTGTCAATCGTAGAAATTCATATGTACATGGGGAGTAATTTCAGGCGACTAATATACGGTTGCTTGCACATAGTTTCTAAAAAAAAAAAAAAATTATACGGTTTGGTGAAACTGAAGAAATAGAGATGAGTCGTTGCTTAATTTGACGGCTTCCAAAACACTTGATTACGGTGATAGCTGTAACGCATTGTATGAAAAACCCAAATTTTCTTCTACACGTGCCATTTTCATGCATCAAATCGACCAAGGGTTCATTGTAATCGTCAATTCGTAAAGAATTGGCAAAAAAGGGTATCCAAAAACTTAACGGTTTACCAAACCTTTGCTCCGAAAATTTGACCTTTCGAAACCATGGTCAACCTTAATTTTGTCAATACCTGTTGTGTAGAGTCACCGTCAATGTCGAAAATGAATAAACAGTATTGGCACTTACATGCAACCAAGTGACCGCCAACACTTTGTATTAAATCCACACATGTGTATATAATATATACTTGTGCATCAAAGCACGGGGACAATCGTTCGAATGCAATTACAGCGTGTAATCTAATCGTTTGCCTCGTGGCTACCTCCAAAAGGAGAGGGGGACACCATATAGCTTGTACACACAGAGACGCCTGCGACACATTACACCTACATATACATATACACGTTGACGCGTAAAGAGCGACTGTGTGCCGCCAGATCAAATGATCAAGTGGCTCATGACGGTGTTGGATGCGTGCTCTATGGTAGTATAGTGACAGTAGGTGATGCTTTAATCTCGTTATTGTAGCTCAGCCGAGGCGCGTTTACCCCTTTGCTCTCCAAGAGTCGGATGACGTTTCGAGGTGCCTAATTGTAAATGAAGCGATGCTCATGCCTGTACCTACACAAATGGCTTGTAAAACAAGAAATCGCGTAGTATTGTTATAATAAAATATTTAGCATTTGTGTGCCGATACTCGAGTTTTTATTGCTTTGTGAGACACTACGCTTTGTGAAAAGTATATTATTACAATAGGTGTAGAGCTGGTAAGTATCGTCGGTGGTTTTCGCAGAGACGAACGGAAAAACCAGTCGCGTACCAAATTCGACACCGGGGATCGGCTTTCGTGCCCCCAGGGGGTGGGGGGAGGGGGGAGTTAAAACTGCTGTACACACGAGTTACTTGGAAGGCCCGATGGCTTGGACTTTGGAGAGGAACAAAAAAAACACCAACTTGGCTCCCTACCAAACTTGTCCGATTAAACTTTCAAATGGCCTTATTGTCTTTTCACGGTTACTTCGAGGTGTGGGATACGGACAAGCTTACACATACGTGTATAATAGTTACGTTTATGTATACCCGTTTCTGGGAAAATCAAGAATTTTAAATTCAACCGGGAGGAGACTATAGTGTTGTGCTTGGATTTGTCTGGATTTAAAAATTTAAGTTCGGACGTTTCAACTAAGTATATCTACAACTGAACAAAAGATATATTATGTCCAAAGGTTACATCTGAATGTGGCATCAATACGTTGCGTTTCAGATTTACGGACTGCTTCTTTTCTCTACTCGAGTCAAGTTCGATATATACATATATTTAGGTGTTCCTACAAATGTTACTCGGATAAAATGAAAATAGAAATGTCAAGGTTATTTTATGTTGGACGTATGATCAATGTCCAGCAATAGATATATATTTCACCTGTTGTTCCCGTGGAAATTGTGAGCTTCTCTTCGATGAACCACAGAAATGAAATTGTGACGATATTTAATTTGAATCATTTTATCAAACTATCCCGATGTCTTTCATATAATTATCGTTTAATTAGTTTGATATTAATTACTGCACTATACAATAAAATAGAATGTCATTTATTATTTACAGTCTAATTATTATCACTCGTATAAAACAGCACTGCTTTTTATGATTTGTACTATATTTTGATAGTAAATATAAGTAGGAAACAGTGAAGTATGTCTTCAAATGACAGAATGCCATTAGTTAACAGTGCAATGTTGGGACAGTAATTTTTGCTTTTTACCTTTTTTTTCATCCCAGTGAACAGCATTGTACATTGCAGCGAAGGGTGAGACTCTAAATTCGTCACAAACTCGAGATCGTTAATCTAAGCTCATCATTAAATAAAAATAAGCATATATAATAGTGTCCCATCCCTCGATTAGAAAGAAAAATTTCGATCGGTATATATAAGTACCCCCTCGCTGCCGCAACGAGATCACTCGGCACACTTATTCTCCCTCCCCCCCTCCCCAAGAAATCTTATCACTCCAGATTTCATTTATGACTGATCTCGTTGTACAGCAAAGAGAAGCCATAATAACCTTTAGGGTGTATTGAAGAATATGCTCTTCTTCTTTCCTTCTTACCGCGAAAGATGATGCATGTATTTATTAACAATCACACACGCGCGCAATGAAAAAAGGAAGTAGCGCAGAGGCCAAGGGTGCATGAGAGAGAGAGATATTCCAGGACGTGGCCTCCGAATGAGATATCCGCATTCCTCGCGAAATCGAGGGTCCCATGCCCCCCCCCCTGTGACCCTCTTATATGCCATGTATAGACTCGATTAGCTTGCGCCCTCGCTCTCTTTCTGGCTGAAAATTCGTAAGCCCATAACAATAATGATGAATAACATGGATTGCGGGAACGAGGTTCTTGGGCTAATGGTATAGGTATTCCCAGTTGGGACGAACGGGAGGGAAGGATGAATGGGAGAGAGCGACGTTTTAGCGTAGGCCAAGTGTATACATATAAATATACAGCGAGCACCGCAGAATTGAAATGTGGAGCGAAAGAAAGGAAGAAATGTGCCGGATAAAAAGGGCACGTGTGTGTGGGAAGGGGGGGGGTGCTCTACACGGTGTAGGATGATGGTGGAGTGATTGGAGATTATTAATTCTGGGGTGGTCATTTCTTTTTTTTCCCCTTTCGTTACGCTCTTCGGTGGTTTATACGCGCACAGTGAATTCGCTAATTGATATTCCGAGGATATAAATATTCCGATGCCCCGCGGAGTAACCGTTGGGAATTTCGTTTTGAACGTTTGCATGGATGTTTGTACAATTATCATGAAAAAAAGAAATTGTTATCAAAGTACGAATTGGTACGTATAGTACTGAATGTACCGACAACTCACTGGTGAAGGCTAGTTTACGATTACGTCTCTAATCTTTTCACCGAGATAAGGTGTATCTCGGGTCTTGGCTGGCAAAGTTAAATAAAGTCGCCGAGTTAGTTATCTCGTAAAATTTTTTATTTATTCGGTATACGATATGTATACGAGAGCACGAGCTGTAAATTGCTTTGTTTACTTTTTATACGTGATTCGAGTTGCTTTATGTAGATCCATGTATGTAGGATTATTTTGTTGAAACATTTTTTTGTCTTCTTAACGCATTAGAATTTTTACTATTTATTTTTATGAATTTTAATGTTACTGTATATGGATAGTGATGCAGAAGACTCGTAAATTTTCCAAATGGAGAAGGTCAAGATGTCTACATTACCGACTGGACCATTTTCGGACTAATCAACAAAACCTTTCTTAGCTTCGTTCATCTTTGTTATTATACGCAATTCAATTTTTACCAAAAATACGAAATTTAATTCAGTATACAAGCTTAAAGATACACATTCACTTTATTTAGACATTGAATGACATTGTATAAATGTTGGAAAAAACGTGAGTTATTCCGATCACAAAACCTCAATGTACTACTGTGTGAAGTTGAAAAAAAACTCGTAAAGACAATTTGCAATATCGTTGTCCTCCAAATGAGATCATAAATCAATCAATGAGTAACACATAAGCGATGGATCAAAGGATTTTACAGCAGCTTTGAAACGAAATACGTAAAATCGCCGAAAAATCTAAAAAAAAGGCACCTCACGAAATTCCCAGCTCAAATTCCATAGCTCATTTAAGTATTCAAAATACCGTCAAACTGCGAGCTCGTCCCACGTACAAGAAATAACAGCCGAAATCTCGTTATCGGTAGTGGCAGTAGCGAGTATCGGTTGCGCGGTGGATCGTCACTCAAATACCTTAAAGTTCCTGCCATTACCCTTTAATTGGTATTTTCTTCTCAACCATATAAATATATACTGCAACATTATGAGATGTGCAATGTACAAACGTATAGATGAACAAAGTTCAAGATGCCACGGCGATGTAATTTCATCGGAATAGAGAGAATCTCTGCATGGCAAAGCGATGCAGAGCCAAGAGACCTTACAATGTGTGGGTAAGTATAGGTATATAATCTCTGAAAATCCCACCTCTCGAGTATAAAACACACATTATGAGCTCGCTCATGCGCCGCTGTCTCTTCCGTACTCACGAATCATCTCTTCTGCTCCCGCGTCCAACTGCGCTTTATAATCTCCCCGTCTCCCTCTCGTCCTTGTACAATATGTACACGTATATTTACTATACTCGTTCGCTCGCACACATGCACATTATCTCTCGACTCCCCTTCTCCTATTTTCTCCTCTGAATTTATATATATATACACGTGTCTTCCACACTTCTAAACGCGAACAGAGATGGAGAATATAAAAGTCGCTTGCGCGCGCGCTCTACCGCAGATCTGATATTATACACTCAATGTGTATACACCAGCGATTACACGAAAAATCATTAGATGCTCGATCCAAAAATATTTGAATTTAATTATACTTGTACATTTTTTACAAATTCGTCTTGTATTTCTTTACTGAGGTAACGCGTGATCAATGAAAAATAAAAGAATAATGGTCACCTTAAGACATTAATTTGACGCCCTTGGTTTGGACCATTTTGAAAGTAGTGTTTAATCAAAAATATGACGTTAGCTTGTACACACAAGAGCAACATTTAAGTAAGCCTGATTGCTTGTAATTTTTGTTCCTGACATAACTTTTCACATCAAAGCCTATTGTTTTTTACCAGCTCAAAGTTGTATTTTGAACAAAAATGGCACTTTTCCGACATTGAAAAACAAATTTTGAAAAGGTTTTTACATCGTTTGTCCAGTGGAAGTAAATTGCCCGAAATATTCAACAAAAGTTGTTTTCATCACAGTTTCCAAAAGGATTTTCAGGATAACCAAGATTTTCTGCTTTCCACCTAACGGAAGTACACACAAACAAAATGACATTCCCACATTCCCAATTTGTGGTTTTTTTTTTTTTTTTTTTTTTTGTGGAATCGACCACTCGTACACACACAGCCACAATCGGCACTAGCAGCAGAAGGGGAAAAATATCATATAGTAATAGCGTACAACTACAATAGTGTTGGTTGCAGCGACACACACACACACACATGTGTACATTTATATACGAAGCCAAGAAGGATAGAGAAGTGGCCGCTGCTACGCCCACCACCGTCAATCAGGAGAGATGCCGCGCAGACTCTCTCTCTATTCCGCGGAGAGTGGGGATCTATTTCTCATTTACGCGCCTGCATGTATCACTATATCCATGTGTAGGCCGCAGTGCCATCGACAGGAGATATTTATATTGGCACTTGGAGGAAGCAGAGATAGATGCATAATATATGTATGGCTGTGAGGGGGTGGCAATTCCCTTGTGCACAATATTATTATCACGCAAAGGCAAGCTAGTCAAGTGACAATTGCAGAAAACGCTTATACTCACACTGTTACCAATATAAGTTTCATGGCTATGCGATATATAACATACTCCTGTATCTACTCGTGTATCTACTCGAGAACAATTTTCTTTCTGTAGAATGGATTATATGTTCTAGTATGCACCCCTTCGTCCCCGAAACCGCGGAGCCAATCGCGAATTTAACGCGGTCGTAAGATCTCGCGCTCGTTCCGCTCTTTTCGAGCGAGTAAATGTATACATTACGCACCAGCGCCGAGCGCTCTCGGGTCCCGGGACACTCGAGCCGGGAGAGCAGAAGCGCGGAGGAGGTCGTTTCGTTGCTTCCCGAGCTTTTGCCGACGACCGTAAGATATACTTATATACCTCCAGACCGCGGATACATTACCGATCGACGCTCCGTACGATGGGTGTACATAAATACTAGTGCGGTTACGGTGCACCGTCAAATCCCCTTTTTACGGGGGGTGAGTCGATAAGGGCTTGAGTAGGTATATATCTCGTATTTTAATATGGCGATCTGTTTGTGTACCTAAATTGTTTTTCGATCCATCCTTCGAAAAGAAAAACTGGTAATAATAATGATATGAATAGGTGAGGTAGTCGAGTCGTATACGCGTGTAGTCGTTACTGCGCAACAAGAGTACAAACTTCATTTAGGTGCCCTGGAATTTGTCTGTGGAAACAAGATTCAAGTATGTAAACGCACTGCATGCATAGTATGAGCTTTTACAACGTCAGCTCTGAATTATGGCTCTCTGTTTATCAAATACTTTCCCGTGAAAGAATATAATTTTGGGGAAGAGTATAGGTGCAAAAAAACAACAATTTGTTGGACTGTGTGAGTTTTCAGAGTTTAGCTCCGTAGGTGTCGGTAATCTTGAGTTTTTGCTGCGTATCGCAAAGCCCAAGCGCGATAAGTTGTCGAATAACGTGTGAAATGACAATGTTTGTGTCTTTTGAATTACTGGCTGAAGATACAGGAAGATATGATTAAAGAAACATCGAGTTCCACCGTTGCTTTGATAACGTTCTTTCAAATTGTTTTTCCTACCGAATCGAACGCTGCTGATGTCAAAGCGTCAACTTTGTTTTTTTTTTTTTTTCCCCACGGGAAGTCAAAAGAATACCAATCACTCATCGGCAGTGATTCTATTTGCTTTGGAGTACACGATCGAGATTTATTCTTGAAAAATCGATGTACTGAATTTCGGAAATGTCTTACGTATGTATATAGGTGTGCACGATACACGTGAAATTTCAAAATAATACATTGAAATGGGATGCGGCATTTAAGATTCCACTGGTGCACGCGTTTTTGAACCAACTTCCTATTGTAATAGCGATAAATAATTAATTATCCAAAGTTCATGAATATTCGATTGCATATCATGACCTTTCGTAATCGTTTGGCCTTTGGTATACTCGACTAGTAAAACCGAGTGAAACGGTTGCTCGGTACTATTAATCTTTTCTTATCTCGTATACATAAATATACTCGTTGAATAATTTTCATTGAAACAAATAACGCGATACCTCAACTGCGAACAGCTTGAATAATTTTATCTGTTTATTGATGAAAAAAAAAAAAAAAAAAAATGTATTTTATCGTGAAAAGTCCCGATCAGTGACAACGGTATGCTTTAGATGTGTGACCTTAATCGTATCGCAAGTTAAAAAACAATGCTATTACAAATATTTTGTTGAACACGATAATACAATGAATCTATAGTGCTCGGAATGTTTCATAAAAATTTGTCTTGCCAAACCTTGCACAACATAGTTTTTTTTGTGTTATCGTTATTTCGTGCGAAGGGAGAAAAACTTATCACTTGTGTACATTTGCCATAATGGCAATAAAAATGCATGACTGTTTGGTGGTGTTATTTATTTATTTTATTATTATTATTATTTTTTTTTTTCTGATTAATCAACTACTTTTTGTGCTAAGTTTTCATGAATATATCGCAGGTATAACTGGGGAAAAATTGTTGAAACAGTCTAACTAAGCATATTTTCAACTAGTTGTATATTAAAGTATGTATTACATCCAAATTTTTTTTGAGTTGGATACTTCTCGAAATACCTCCATTCTAGCCTGATATCCTATTATGACATTAAATAAAAACTAAATTAACGCGTACCGCTCAATGTATATCGATTTCCCAAATAAATAAAATGGGATTTTCAATAATTTTAAGAAATAAATTTTTCATCTATTCTAATGTTTTTTTGTACGCTTTAATAACATATTAAGTAGAGTTAATAAACCATCTAATAAATTGTTAAGGATTTTTTCGAGCAAAAAAAATTTTTAAGATCAAAAAAAAAAAAAAAAAAAAAAAAAAAAAAAAAAAAAAAAAAAAACTATGGAGTTATCTTAAAAATTTTTTTTTATCTCAAAAAGCCTTTAAAAAATTTTTCTGAAACCGTGAAATATCTCATTATTTTTTTTTTAATTAGCAATTAAAATGTAACATATGGATTCGTATTCCTGTTTAAATAGCTTACCATTTATGTTGAAAGAGACAAGGAAAAGACTTGTTTTAATTGCAAGATTTGAGGAAATTTTCCAGACTATAATAAACTACAAAAATCACAAGACCATTTTACTAAATTCACATTTCAAATTCAACACCTTTTGGTAAATTAATCAATTAAACGTTATTTTCCTGTACTGTACTTACATAAATAAATAAAAAGTTTCAGCAGGAAATGTAACAGCAGTGATGGATAATACTCGATTACTTTTTATACCTTTGAAAAATACAATAAGGTGTGTAAATCAACACATATAATGTATATAACACCAAAACAATGGCCTACCGAAAGCAAATATTTTATCTTGAGGCGTGCCACTGCATCAACTTATTTAAGGAAAAAAAAAAAAAAACCATAAGTATACTGGTGCGTGAGTTTAAAGTTTTACGAAATTCGAATAATTACAAATATAAAAAAAAGTACGCTTGTTAACTATACGTATGATATTTTTATAGGCAATGAAAACATTTTTTTTCCTTCTTACTAAATTTGGTGCAATTACTGTTTTTGGTGCTATTGTAACACGTCTGTAAAATTTGAATAGCCCTTAATGTAGACTGGGAGAATAACAATACAAAAAAACGAAATTTAAATAAATACAAGCCAGAAATTCTTCAAAATGGCAAAAAGATAGTGGTAACCGTATAAAACTCGTCAATATTGGAGTTTGAAATGCGTGAAATGATCGTTTGCATAATGAAATGCGTAAAAAAAAGATGAATACGACAACGCCAACAGAATAAAAGTACAAGTGTGATTAATCAATTTGTTGCCAAATAACTGTTTTCAATAATAAAACGCGATTATAAATCTTAATAAATAGTTTGAAATAACTTTCTTTGAACTCAACAATGTATTTTCAATAAGCTAAATTTTGTTATCTTAGCTGCACAGATAAAACTGACGTTACTTTTACGAAGAAAGCAACTATTGCGAATGCAAAAAAAACAAAATGAGCAAAAAGCCCACGAAGTCACAAAGTAGGTGGAATCGACCTTTGCAAAGCGGTAAGAGAGAGTAGGATGGAGTCGAAGAAGAAGAGGATCTTCGTTGGTAGGTATTGGTATCTCTGGAAAGGATCGTCGATGATCTCGAAGATATATTGCGATCCGTTCTCTTAGCTATGGCCGGAGCCAGGTAAACTTCCCATAGATTCGTATCTCGCCAACCTCCCTTTTTTTTACCTATATGCTATTCTTACCTGAGAACCGATCATTCTTTCTTTAGTTTTTTTTTTTTTTTTTTTTTTCCCGTAGGGTTTCTTTAAAAGGTAGAAAAAATTTGACCGACCGATAATGAATGATTAATTTTTGAAGCCTCTCTAATTGCCCAACTATTTTAATGTTTTTCGGTGAAGTATGGCTTTCCAAGACATATTCGAGAAAATAGTTACGAAGTTTGAAATAGTTCTTTTATCTATTTCGTAGCTATATATTTTAGATACACGAAAACTAAAATAAACCCGTTGGACGCCAAGTGGACCTAAGGATTCGTTAAAAAACAAGGTTCGAAATGGAAAACGAATCGAAACGTAAACTCTAAATTATTGTTTTATAAGTACAGCACGCATTGCGGCCAATATTTCTCAAATTTCTTATAGAATCCATTTTATGTATATAGCTCATCTGTTTCGTAACTTTTCTCCTTCATTTCTTCATTTTTACAACATCTGTACGTCTCTACACTTTACATGCTTCTAAACATGCAGTATAGCAATCATACTTCAATACACCTAAACTTTTGGCCATTTTACAATAAAAATACGTACAGAATAGCATCCAAAGGCCCATAACCATAATAGTAATATGCAGTACACTTGGGTGTCACAGAATAGAGACTCCTCGGATGAAACCAATGCCTCAACAAGTCTTTATTTGAGGATACTCGGAGATTGACATGTAGACTCAAATTCTTTATAGACTGTTCAAGATGGCAGCAAAACAGAGGAAAAGTCTCGTTTCATTTTGTTTCGTAGCATCCACAATTTATTCCCGAAAACCCAAGATGCCTCCACATCCCGAACGACATAAATATCTGTTTCCAAGCTCCGGGTAACAATGTATTATTGTCATAATCAAATTCACGTATCCCGTACAGGTGACGCGAGTATTATGACATGGACGGAATTTCGCAAAAGGACAAGCGAGTAAGTGAAAGAGCAGCAGCAAAGAGCATCAGAGTAGAGATGATGGAGGAAGGAGGGGAAGCTGTCGCGATCACGCGTGCGTGAAAAGAGTACCGCGGAAAGACGAGAGGCCGCTCTCGGTTCGTTCGCGGGGGGGCAGCGCAAACTCGATCGACCGGTCGCGAAAAGAGCGAAGGAGACAGAGGTACATATATACGTATATATGTATGTATACATGGGTGAAGTGAGCTGCTGCCGTTGCACCAATGGGCCCTCCTTGCAAGCATTGAACTTCCTGCACAAGGTGAGTGCGCCGCCGCCACCGAGGTTTTCTATATGCATCTCGGGCGCACCACCCTCTACCGCGATAATATATATACACGTGTATAGGTGTATATACATAACAATGTTATCAGCCACCGCCGCACCATCGTACACTAGCTTTTTGTCTGGATCCTCGGGCGCGAATCTGACTTTTGCGGGACGCGTTGGTTGGTTGGTGCGATTTGTTGATCATACTGTCGGAGGATCAATGGGTGTGTAGTACCTATATACGGTGGAGGCGAGGCGTCATATGAAATGTACTTACTGTGACACTTTTTAAATGTGGATGATTTTACACTTTTTTAAATGTGCACTCATGATTTACACGCTTGAAAAGTGTTGTTCTCACATACTTTGTGTGTGTAAATGACAAGTACCCACTTATAATGTGTAAAATCATCCGCATAAAAGTGAGCAAAAAGTGTTACAGTAAATTACACACTTATGCGGGTTGAAATAACACGCTTCGATTTGCACATGAACCACCTCTGATTTGTACCAATGCCTGCATGTGCAAGTTGCGGTGACATCTATACGTTCCTCGAGACGACGTTTCGTGGGTCTACGACGCAACTTGACTTACCGAAGAGAAAAATCACGCGAAAATATATAAATGGATGGTTGGTTCGTTTGACATCGAGACAGCAAAAAATTATCACACTGTCACGGACGTAAATTACGTCAAGTTAAATGGCTTGTGCACTTGAAAGATGATTGATATTGGATCGTGGCCGTCCATCGTGTATTTGCGATTGGAAATCAATGTGCGAAAATTCTTCCAAATGTGCTGTTATGGCAGTTTTTATTCATACATATATATACATATATATATATATATGTATATATAATCCATCCCACATTGATAAAAATACCAAATTCTTCCACAACTATATAATATATCGGGTATTGAATAAAGTATATATTGGTATAGTGCTGACGGAGAGGGAAGTTTCTTGCGACTCGAGTCGAATACCAATAACGAAATTGACATGATAAATAAGCTACAATTTTAAATCGCTACAGTTAATAAATTTGTAATTTCCAAAGAAGCTGCTTCGTTGGTCGATACGCCATTACAGTGAGGGAAAAAAAAGTGGGAGAGTCAATTGTAAGTGCACTTCCATGCTGTCCATATACCAACCATCTTGCATGCCTCAAAAAATCGAGGGCGATAAAACCAGTGACAATGAACAACGAGCATAAGTACAGATATCAGAAGAGAAACAAAAAAAGCAACGAAACATTGTTACGTATACGAGCATGTCTTGCGCGGAGGGGCGAAATAGCGCCGTAGAATATGTTCGAGAGCACAGAGGGGTTGGGGCGGAAAAGGGCGTTGGAATGCGGAATAAGGCGCGCGGGGCGACAAAATGTCTGCGGCACACGCACTGAAACGCGCGTGTACAAAGTGCCCACGGAGACATAGAGAGCCGAGAGAGAAAGAGAGAAGGAGAGAAAGCTCCTCGCGCGTTATGCTCCCGTGATGAGAGCCGATGCACGCAACGCGTAAAACTTCTCCCTCCCTCCCCCGTTCGGGCCGACTCCCACTTTTTGTGTGCGTACACGTGCGTGTTAATGGGCGCCCTACTGTTTAATACTTACCTATACCACGTGTGTGTTATTGGATGACGCGCGAATTCACGCTTATCATCTTCCATCCTCGCACTTGGAGATCGATTTGTGCTGGTGTAATTTTATTTCGGTTTGGATGGAGTGTCCTATTTTTTTTTTTTTTTCTTTTTTCTTTTGAGAGAGCTATTAAAATGTAGGAAACGTGCCGAGATTATTGGAATTCGATTGGAATCGTTATCGACTTCCGATCTCGTATTTTTGATATAAAAAAAAAAATAATAATCATCAAAAACAGTGTTATGTAGATCGTGGAAAATTTTTTAAATGATAGCGATGGCTACGTAAATTTTAATTTTGATTGGCATGTTATTGATGTGGTTTGGTTAGAACAAGTTTACGTACTGATTTTGAGTTGCAGTTTTGAAAATCTGTATCTTTGAAAATTTTTCTGTAAAAAACGTTACGTACTCAATAAACCTGTAGGGGAGGGAGGGGGTACACATTTTTACTAGCACCATTTTCTAGTTTTTTTTTTTTTTTTTCTTTCGAGCAATTTTTAACAGAAGGTGCATACATTCCTTAAAATGGTCCGTTTTTTATACGTATAGCGTACTTTCTGATTTATTGAAAGATAAAAAATTGATTTGGAGAGAAGTACATCGAGAAATTAAAAAAGGTTTTTTTACAAAGATGATCTCCTTTCAGCATTTTATACTCGAAGTATTCGACAGTTGACAGTAAAAAGGAAAAATTAGCCTACGCGTGATTGCACTTAGTTTACATAGCTGTACCTGAAATTTTTTTTAACATAAAATTACATCGATACTGCACAGTTTGGAGGGTAAACAATATTTTTTTCGACGTCTTGGAAAATCCCGGGCTTTGATAGATACATAAATTTAATTTTGTGTAATCTTCTGAGTTTCTTATCGATAAAAGCGACCTTGTTTCACTTGACGGCAAGCTTCAACTTCAAGTTTCTTTCTTTAATTCTAGACGGAAAATACTACTTCAATTTTACAAACGTGTTTCTACCATTGAATACTGTACATCTTCTGAGTTTAATTCCGATGATAAAAATTATGATGCCCTATGGAACCACCCAATTTTTTTCTCAATCAATCATCAATTTTTTTTTCTTTCACGTTACTAATTCTCGTGAAACTTTATTTCTTCAAACATTTGTCAATCTTTGACTATATATAGTGTTATATTGTCATATTGGTATCACTTAGTGATATGAAATAAATTAGTTTTATGATGTTCGACGAAAAACAGACTTCAAACACTAAATTAGCCATTTCAGGTGAAATATTCATTGTAACGAATGAATTTTGGTGACAAACAATGATTCAGTTTAATTTTGAATCTTGTTCTAAATGATCACTGTATCAAATCACAAAATTTTAATATTGACGTAATTATGGGCGATACAAATATAAAAATAGTGAAAACGTGCGTAGTTTCATGTATGAATTTCACGAATGTTTTTTTCTGATACGTACACGTATAAATGATAATTTATTTTAACCAAACGTATTTTTCAAGAGGAAAGTGTTATATTAGGATAAAAACCACGATTTGTTTTGAAAATACCGCATTATCAGAAGCCTTGTTATTTTTTATGTTAATTTTTTTTGTGGACCACATAATACAATTGTTCTTACGAATAGATGTGCATAATAATAAAAAGAAAAAAAAAATTACCTTTCAATAATACACTACACATGTGTTGATGCTAGTAAACCTCCAGTAAAAGCACTTTTACCGAACAAATTGTAATTTTCCTTACAAAATATTCAACTTTGACCATAGCGTTTTCCTCATAGTTAGCCATTTTTTCTCAATAACTTAAAACACCCATTGTTCTGCAAAATAGAATAGTAAAAGAGCACGTACTGTTCAAAGTGAAAAATTTACAAAAGCTATATATAGGTATATGTGCACAACACTATAAGAATATGATCATTCGTCACTGTGCTCATAATCCAAAGTCAAGATTACCATTCATCATGATCTTTGGCTTTTGTACAAGTATTGCGCCCTACTAAGACACGCCTTGCTGACAAAACATCGATATTTTTGCCACCGATACCAGAGTTTGCGCAATCGGTTGGACATGATTATACAGACTGCAAAAACCATGGCGAATCAAATTTTCGACATGTCGACGGTACAGCGATGGCGTTGCCGCAATCGTTGGCCGATTGCGAAACTTTCGTTTCTCTCGCTCGCGCTCGTTTAAGCCAATAACCAAAGTCATCTACCGATTCGTCATCGGTTCGTTACTTGGGATTGCGCTATTTATTCTTCTATAAAGTTTTTCCTTGCAAAGAAGTTTGAGAAAGTGTTCAGGGTATACCTTTTTCGTGTTCAAGAGCTACAGTTGTATACGTGCGGTATGGGGTGCAATATGATTCTTGCGTATATGTTTATAGGCAGGTGCGTCATGTTGAAGCGAAAATAATGTCACTGATTACTCGAACCTGTTTATTTTTTTTTTTTTTTTTTTTTTTTTTGTTTTTTACAATTTGATCTGATGCAACGAGCATTACATCAATACATTACCGAATAGTGACTCAAGCTGTTTGGATGACCAAATATGGTGTGATTAAGTTGGTACGAACAAATAACTCACGTGATCTCATCAATTGAGGATCAACAGGATTTTTTGAGTCCTTTGTTCTTTATTTATAGTGTATGTAAGGAAATACTTGTGAATAAATAAAAAAAATCGACCTCATCACTCTCATCGATCAATAGTACAATCAAAGTGCACCTTGATTAATTATCTCTGATAAACATCTAACTGCGAATGTTACTTTGTGTACATATTTTTCACCACAAATCTGACTAATCTATAGTGATGCTGCTAAAAATGGCATAGGAAATTGTGACGTGAGCCTCGTTCCCAAGTTGAGACACCGACGTGTAAAAAGACGATAACCGCAATCCCCCAACCCTAAAAATTACTCCTCCCTTCGTTACCTGCAATCGCAATGAGACTTCATAACCAGACAGATCGAAGCTCACCCGATTATCCAATTTCCGTGGCGGTAAAATTAGACCAACCCGACCGGGGGTAAGGGGGGGGGGGCAGGTGCACCCTGGAAGCGAAATCTAAAAATGGCGCCTCTCGCTCCTTCAATTAGCCCCTGCTCACACCAGCCCCCCCAACCCGTTGCACCTCGGCAAACTCGATCCGTCTCAATTCGATACCTACCAAAGATCTCTGCGCGTCCACGTGACGCAACGAGCAACAAAATACCCGTGCGCGCATCATCCATCAATCCTCCGACGAGCCGGTGCACCCTCGTGTATACTTATGTATAGACGGCGGGGCCAAAAAAACTGAAAAATGGCGCGCACGATGCGCTTGGTCTGCCATCCGCGTCAGAGTCGGCACCTCCGAAACGTAGAGAAAGAGAGAAAGGAACAACACGGAGTGGCGTTACAAAAGAAGACGGAGATGGTGAGATGACGAGGGGGGGAAGCCTCTCGAAGCGAACGAAAAAAGAAAAAAAAAAAAAAAAAAGGAGGACGAGAGCGAGCCAACTCATGCGCAAAGGGACGCGACGGAGCCCTTGTTTGTATGTATATATACAGGGGCCGAAGAGAAAATGAACGAGAGGCCGTGTATAGGTACATACTCACAGATGGGAGGGGGGTGCTATACTCAGCTTCATATTCTGCTTTAAAGCGAGAGGAGGAGATGAGCCACGCAGGCAAAGGTCGGAGCTCAGAGACACACCTACCTCGGTCACACATACATATATACATACATAGATACGTATATTTTTGCGCGTGTGTACGCGTGCACTTTGTGTTATACATTATTCAGGCTCGTATATATATGTGTGTAGTAACCCCCTCGCGAATTGTACCTATATATATATATTACGTACGGGGCTTAAAACCAAACACGAGCAATCGGTATCAGAATGTGTGCGTGTATCGGAGAGAAAGAGATGAAACGGGACGATCCGAGAGGAGGGGGTCCAATCATCGAATCAGTAAATCGTAACACGTGACGTAACAGCTACATACGTATACATGCACATTTTGCGGATCGGCTCCTCTTTCTCTTTTCAATCGAGCACATTATATAGCTATATACGTGCATAACCATGACGTGTATTACACGTCACACATGCATACACAAACGCATATAAAATATTATGCAGCTCACATCCATGTCACGTGATCGCCATACGTCGTGTGTGTTTGTCAGTGAATGAACAAAAGAGAGCCTATGTATAAATAGGTACATATGTGTGACGAGACGTATGTGTCGCGACGTCGCGAGTTGGAGAAGGGACACGAGTGCGTTGGTGGCGGAATAGAGGGTATAGATAGAGAGAGAGAGAAGGGGTGGGGGTGGCTTGTTGGCCTTTTATTTATGGGCGCGTAAAGTAAGAGAGAAAGAGAGAGAAAAATAAAGGTGTTACGTATATTGTATAGGCGGGTGGTGTTACCTGTATGTATATGTAAGCGGATGTATTCTCGGTGCGTTTAACTGATGGCGAGTTAGCGAATCAGTGTAAAATTGAAGAGCTGACCCTAGGTTATTTTTGCGAGAATGTTCCTTGTGTCATTTTTTTTATTTTCATCTTCTTCCTATACTTACCTATAAATTCTTTACAGTCTCTATTTTTCTTTTGTGTATACCCTTGCACATGTGCATTTTTTTGCTGTGTTAAACTTTTGTTTTTATCTAGTTTGCAAATTGATTATTGCATGTTGATTCAATTAAATAAATAATTTTATTCGGCGTAAAAGTTTTGGTGAGCCAAATCTAAGCATTAAAATTTCGTAGCAACACATTATCGTATGGTTCTTTTATACTTGATAACTTGGCACTATCGTATAACAGAGCCTTGAAAAAACAAATGAAACGATACAATATGATTATTCATACGGTCGTAGTGAAGATAATTGAGTATTTGTGTGTCGTAAAAAATATTATTCGTCGGTGCATCATTAAGGTTTGATAAAAAATTCTAATAATTAAAGCAATCAGTACACAACAAAGAGATATTGTTATTCTATCATTGGTGCATTTTTTTACAAATTAGTGTATTATAGTGGCTATTATTATACGATATATTTATATAGTCATTAGAGACGAGGATGGAGATAATTATACAAAAGAGATTTTACACTCCTCAAAAAAAAAAAAAAAAAAAATCAACTGACTGGATCGTCGTGTGGATTTTCATACTAACTAATGACGGATAGACAGCCAATCGCAACCTAATCATTGATACAAAATAAATAAGGGGTATTGGTATGAGTGCGTTGTAGCACGATTGGCGTAGAAATAGATAACTTTAAAAAACGTTTATCTAAACATTAATGACACTTGTGTATCGTGTGCACAGCAAAATTAGTCAAAGCTTTTGGAGCTACGTTTTGCCGTAATGAACTGAAAAAAAGTTTCATGTTTTTACTCTCTAAATTTGTATGTAGGTATACTGACAATGGAGGTGAACTTACTGATATGCACGATACTTTTGAAGTGACCTGGTTTTCATGCTCGAAAATTCATTTATACAAGCTTCGTTTAATATTATACCGATGTAACCTCATTTCATCAAACATCAGATCTAACACATCAAATTTACGGATATGTGGTTGCATACATATACTTGACCATAGATATTTCGGAACAAATGAACAAACGGAAAAATTACAAAAAAAAAGAGGCACCACACAAATATTACTAATCATTATTTATACGTAATTCTGTACCACAAAGTATTTATACCTATAATCAGGTGTTTTTTGCATTATTTTACGAGAGCAACACTCTGTACACACATAATATATAGGTATAACGAGTTTCAGCGACTCGTTAGATCCCAGCTCGGAACAACCCCTCTATCGGAAACGTTTCGGGTAAGTGAAAAAAAGCCTATATAGCACATGTTTCCGTGATTGCTCGAAAACTGATTTTCTTGGTATATATATATATATATATATATATAACGTTGGAGTGACGATCGATCGGTGCAAAAAAGCCTACACCATGGACGCCAAGGAAATAAAGGAGATAGACACTAAGAAATACACTCGCAAAGAGCAGCAGTATACGCGACAAGGAGGGGGGGGTAGTCATGCCGAAACAAAAGAAACCGAGGATGAGGGCGGAATCGGCTGGAAAAGAGGCGTGAGAGGCATCATCCCCCAACCCGACACGGATTGAGAAAACCAAACGGGGTAACGGCAAAGCTTGGGGGCAAAATCATACATGTATATATATATTATATACAATGTATGCGTACAAAGAGGGAGTAGGTACAGTCGTCGTGGCAGGGGAGGCCTCGCAGTGGCGCGCAACTGTGTGTGTATACGTGGTTCTCTCGTTTCGCATACACACACACACACACACACACACACACACACACGTTGCAACACGTGCATATCAAGGGGTTGGAGGAGGACTCTCGAGCGAGGATGTAGGACGTATATAGGCAACACGAGACGAGAAAGAGGGTGGGTGCTCTCACGTAAGTGCTCCATCCGAAGCGAGTGAGGTATAGGTAGGGGCGCTCGGAAAACCAATCGTCGCGCGCTGGTGTTCTACTACCGCTCCTGGCGAATCCCTAAATGCCTGCAGCAGCAGTAGGGTTAGAGTTAATGTAGTGGTAGTAGGTGATGGTGGTGGTAGCGAATATGAAACAGTGGTAGTGGTAACGGTAGCTCTGTCGTTCTCTGTCTGACTTTAAAGCGGACGTCTTGGTCTCCTGTCTTCCTTTTTAATGCACATGTATGGAAGGAAGGGCGCATGCGTACACCCTCTTCACACCCACACGAGCCTTTTGATTTTAACCCACCCGGATTCGCGACACTCGCACACCCATGCATAAAGTATACACACAGGTACACCCATGTCTATATATATATATTTACGTCCATATATACAACAGCTGCGAGAATAGCTCGGTACGTCCGCGTGTTTGAGCTTTCAGGGCGATTATGCATATTTGTACGCATACACAATTATACATGTGTGTAAATTCATACACACACACATTCATGTAATTATGTGTGGGTTTGCGCGCGTGTGCGTAACTCGCGAGAGTACGACTACTCACTACGGCCTATTGACATGCCCCCCTTGGCTCCCCCCGAGCAAGAAAAACAGGAGGGGGGCACACACACACATGTACATACACGTATAGAAGATCGCGAGGGGATATTAATGAACGTCGCCGTCCCTTTTTATTCTTTGCCTCCTGTTCCATACCTCGACGACAGTAGGTTCGATATATGTATATGCCCTCGTGTACACATACACACATAGATAGGGGGACTGACGCAAGCTATAGTGTAACATCGGCTTGAAAATCCAGCCAGCAGCACGCGCTTACTTACACACATGCAAGAGCAGAGGATGGTGAATTGGAGATGTATAAGTATAGATGTGTATAGGGAATCGAGAGACACACACAGCTTCACGAGTCGTGGGGCACTCGCGGCTTATGATGCGCATGCGCTCTAGCGAGCATGGAGCATGGTGCAGAAAAGGTGGAGTGAAGGGGCAGAAGGGAGGCAGCATTAAAAAGGCCTCCAATTCCGCGAGCCTTGGATCGGCCGGCGACGCGAACCTCGAATCATTAATCGGTCGCCCCGGCAACCCCGACCGTCCGAGTCCATTGGTCGAGGCTGGCTGCTTCCCCCCACCCCCTTCGCACACACAACACACCCGTCAAAACCATATACCCACTACACAACCCCTCCTCACCGCCGCCCCTTTGCCGTGCGTGTATAGCTTTCGCAGTTGCCTCCATGCATGTGTATGCGTGGTATGTGCGTACACACGTACGTTGCACACACAGGCCGCCGCACCAATACCAGGAGCTGGCCAACTGAACCGCAGACGCGATGTTCTGTGTTCCCCCCTTTCTCATCTGCGTGCGTTCGTTCGTTCGTTCGTTTGCTCGAGGCCACTTATAGCCTCTTTCTATCCGATGCTCGACCAGGGGCTCCGATAATATTACACGTCCATATTATATATTCTACAGCTGGTACGATGGTGGCTATTGTACATATACACATCAGCATTTTGTAATACATGTATACACCTATGGATTGCCTGTGTGGGCGTGAGCGTTGATTCACCAATACCAAAGATGGATGTAAATGTATACAACCGAGCGAGCTTTCTGTTCTGCGCTTGATGCAGTTTTCGAACGCTTGGAGCTGGGAGTGATACGGACAGTTTAATCATAGTATCAGACCCGTATCTATATGTATACAGCAGAGACACAGCGAGTCTGACAGCCTGTACTTGTGTGGCTATGATGTAATATACATTCACACTGCAAAGTTACCTCCATTGAGTCGTTACAACAAAAAATCTTTAAAAAAATGGCTACAAGAATACCTAAAAAGGCAGTGAAAGTTGTTGCGACGCTCATATAGGATTAGCGCCGTCGTGTAAAAAGCAGTTCGTATGAATAATAAATGTTTGCTTCTCTCGTTGTATACATTAGTACTTGTTGGAAAAGGCAAAGCCGGCCGTGTATACCACGCAGCACGATGGGTCGAACCATCAGTTGGTTAGGTAGGGATTCCCACCTTATTCATACATCTTCTTAAATGTATATATGCGTTGCACACGTATAATACGTGCTAAAAATATACAAGAGGAACAAGCAGGGGGGGGGTGGAAGGGGGTTGAAGAAGAATATATTTATAAGAAGATAGAGGATGCAAAGAGAAAGAAGGGAGATAGAGTGAGAGTATATGGCTGCATGGGTCGTCGACGCCGTCGAGGAGTATAAGTATTATATGGAGTAGAAAAGAGAAGCTATAGCGTCGCATTTCGGTGGGGGGCTACAGCGCTCTGGGGGCTTTCGTTTCACGTCTGCGATTCTGCGCGTGTGTATCCAGTATCTGTGTAAGTTCTGTGCGCGCTATTCTACACCTATATGGGCGTATATAGAATGCCACGATATATATAATAATACACAGCATTGTATACAACTGCTCTCTCTCTCTCTCTCTCTCTCTTTTCTTTCTCCTTTTACTCTCTTTCTTCCGACTCTGGGGATCTGAACGTACACATACACACAGTTACGCATACACATACAAGTTTCTGCATTTTAGAACCAGCCTGTATGCCTCAGACGAGCAGTTTTATATATCTTCGACCTTACAGGGCTGTGTATAGGCCTCGGTAACCGAGGAAAAGTCCCCCTTACAAGGAGAGAAAGGAAATGAGCTTTTCTTTCCCAACCAACAACGTATTTTGTCTTGTTTCATTTTTTGGTATAATTGCGAACAAGTAGATATGTTCCCCCGAGAAAAAAAAAAAAACAAATCACATGACGAGACAGCACGATAGACCGAAACGAAGTTCGCTCCCCAAAGCGCGTGCCTACTAACTTCAAACGGTACATCGGCTTTAAGCTCGGGAAAATGAAGTTACGTCGGTACATAAATATAGTACATTATACGCAGCAGCAGCAGCAACAGCAATCTCCACCACCTTTTTGGTAAATAACGTAAGACTTTCGTTTTGTACATCTTATTTTTCGCTGTTTCTCCCTTTACGCGGAAAATGGGGAAGAAAAGTACAAAACGGGAAGGGAAAGCCAAATTGCTTGCGAATTCGCAAAAGCGCATGACTGCTGCGTGCATAATTACGTGTGTCTACCATTTTATATATATTTATAGAGGCTGGGGTGTACCACCAGCAGATATTATGTTGTACGTACATGGTATACTGTTGCGTGTATATATTATTATGTATATAGCTGACTCGGAACGAACAGCAGCGGAGTGCCAGTATACAGCACACGGTGCCAAGTCGGACAAACGAAGGGAGAATCGGTGAAGGAAAAAAAAAGGAAAGAAAATGAGAGGAGAGAAAAGACTGGACCTTATCACATCTCGGGCGCTGTAACAATAGCCTCAGAGACACCGCACTTGTGTAATAAATATATGTGTTTGAAAAATAAAAAAGGGGGGAAAGGGGGGTACACTCAGTGGAACTCTGATCTGTCCCGGACCCTATTTCGGAACCATGGCGTGAAGTACTGTTCAATAATAGGGTCCAGGACAGATCAGAGTTCCACTGAGTGTACCTATAACGAATCAGTCGATGTATGGTATATATATGTATATTGAAAGCACCATCGTCAAAGGTGGAGGGATCATCTCCTCCCTAAAAATCTCTCTCGACAGTTGCTCCGTATGTGCGTGAGATGTATGTATTATGTACTCCTGTATGGGTGTATAACATATAACGTGGAGCCTAAATCCCATGCAAGCCCCGCAAGGCGAATACATCACGCACGCATATGCATATATATAGGTCCTCTACGCGTGTATATACGTATACGTTCCGCTTCTTTCTCATCGCGTGCATACAGAATCCCAGATTTTTCTGTACACGCATACACACGCACACCCACACACACCTAGCTCTCTCCACGTGTATTATGAGAGTGAAGAGAAAGACGAGCCTCCTCTGAATATACGACGGGAGTCGTTTTGTAAAGCGCACACACTCGCTGTATGTATAAGCTCGAGAGGAACTTTTAGCTTTTGCACTCCCTCTCTAATTTTTTTTTTTTTTTTTTTTTTCGCGAAAGGAGAGTGCCTTGAAGGAACAAGAAGATGAGAAGGAGGAAGGCGTCCTAACAGGAAAAAGGAGGCCTCTCTGTGCAAAAAGCGCGAATTTTTTCGTGTCGGAAGCTCATAGCTCGGATATATGGGAAGATGAAGGAGACGAAGAAGGATTAGCGGGGTTTTCGGTGAATTCCACCGACGAGACCTCCCCATACATGTATATATATATACATACCCTTCCGCTTCCAGCATTGCTTTTTTCCCCCTATCATCTCTGTCTTCTTTATACACGTATGTAAGTATAGTTATAATGTCCCTTTTCGTTCTTCTCTTCTTCTCGTGCGTGTGGCTCGTGAAGTTTTTTTCCTTCTCCCGGCAGGGCTCTCCCACTGTTATTGAAGTTATGCCCCCCCCCTTTACTCAACCCTCCGATTTTATTATATAAAATACGTATATGAACCCATTGTATACAATTTTACCAATCAACTTTGGCCTAAAACGACATAGTTATACCATTTGCAAGTACGAAAATGTTCTAAGCAATGAAAATAAAGCCCACCGTAACCCCGGGCACCCCGATTCGCCCTATTCCTCGTTCAAAATCTCTCATTTATATTTTCTGAACCCAGAATCATCTTCCCCTCCCCTCTTTTTTTCACTCCCATCATATCGAAATTTCTCTCCATCTCTCTATAGCTTTCTCCGCTGCTATGATATTGCTACATGCACATTGTACACCCGCGTATACACATATATATATGTACCTATAAATGTATACACGAAGAGGCCTATATATGTAAGCTCGCGGGTTATCTTTCCCCTTATCTATCTTTCACCCGAGCAACACATCTTTCCGTCCTCCTTTCACCTCCTTCTACACCCAACACCCTTCTCTCGCTCGCTCTTCCAGTTTCTATGTTATACCATACACACGGACACATATACACAGTCTCATCGGCGGAGCCGGCTGCTGGGCTGCCTTCTCGTCTTTCTCTCTCGATCCTTCGAGCCCAGATGCGCCACTCTTGTGTTGGTGAGCCCCCACACATACATCCACATCCACGATTGCTTTTGTGTGTGTGTTGGTGGGTGTCCGTGTAATGGTGTGGGTGACCAACACGTACAGCCGAGCCGACGAGAGGAGAGTATAGGCCCCCTCGGAAATATAAAATGTCGCAGCAGCTCTCTGCAGCAGTCGCCATTGGAGGAAAATGTTATTTGCCAAAGATGCGTATGTGCGCGTTTAAATGCACACACTATCCCATACATCCGAGCGGAGCCCCAAAAGCGGTGATGGTGAGTGGTGGGTAGCCCTCGCCTCTGTTTGCGCTTGTCCGTCCGTCCAAGTGTGTGTGTGTGTGTACCCAAACATGGTCCGTATAAGTAAAATGTAGATGTGTGTGCACGTATACGGTGCGTGTCGGTCGGTCTCCGGGTGGGGCGGAAACGCCGCTTCGAGACATCAGCTGGTAGCATCAGGGACGTAGCGAGAGCTCGTGGCTCTTCACCCGTCTTTTCTTCGAGAGGTTTATATCGTACGAGTGTACATGTGTGTGCTCCAAATTCCACTTTCTCTCTTTTGGATTTCTTGCTCGATACGTAATATATACACGCGACAATTTTTTTTTTTTTTTCCATGCATGCACGTGTGTTTTTGGGTGATTTTTTTCCATTGCTTGGGGTGGGTTTAGGGCAAACGTAAGGGGAGTCTTGGAACGGATGACCGGTTTTTTTTTTTTTTTTGTATTTTTTTTTTTTGGGGCGGGTTGGGACAGCGATTAAAGTTAGGAACTGGAGAGATTTCTTTTCGGTGCATTTCTGGCGTTTGGCGTTTCGAGTATATTATGGGGAGAGTTGCTACAGCGATTTTTTCAGTTTTTTAGTTTGACGAACCTATCAAAATCGACACTATACACATAATTTTATTGTATAATATACTTATGCTTTTGACAGAAATTAAGTGTGGATCGCACATTTTTAAGAATTTTTACAAAGTCCTTGTTTTATATGTAAACGTGAGCTGACATACCTGTATAAGAAAATTCTCGTTTCGACCAATTTTAAGGGTAAAAATAAAGTGTAGGTCTTTATTAGAAAGTATTTTTCATTTTTTAATTTTCAAACAAATTCATGTGTTTCAGAATGAAATGAAAGTGTACTGATTCTTTTAAAAAGTGTACCAAACAATCAATTATATAAACTCATAGAATTGAATATTTTACAATTATGTCGATAATTGACACGTGCACAAAATATCAAGGTTTATTTTAAGAGCCGAAATATTAGTATCATGTTTGCCAATATCTCGTGATTATAAATAACACAGTTGAAATAAAAATCAACTTTGAAGAAATTTCAAGTAGGTAGATGTAAGGAAACAAGTAAGGAAACTGTTGAGTATTACAATGTTATTATCTTTTTATTGTAGGTGTAAGAGGCCCTTCCTACATATATTGAACAGTTCAACCCATAAACGTATGATTATTCATTTTATCATGCCAAATTTGTATATGATTCGACTATTCTACATTGCTTATGTATGTAACCAACTTTGAGTAATGTACAAGACTAGTGGTAATAAAGAATTAAAAAAGATAAAGAGGAGCTATGGGCAGATAGAAAAAAGTTAAGGAATATTACCTTCAAAACAATAAAAGATGGTATATTGAGTTTATAACAGAAAACGAAATACTAGGAAGATTTAAAAATAGGAAAAAATTTTTTGGATAAATTTGGTAAATTTGATAAATCATATGAAATAAAGTGTCCAAAATAGAATAAAGATTAATACAATCAAACAAAATTACAGTATTTAAGAGAAGTGGAGTATGAGAAAAAGACAAAGAATAATTTATAAGCTCGAGAGGAACTTTTAGCTTACTCACTCTCTAATTTTTTTTTTTTTTTTTTTTTTTTCGCGAAAGGAGAGTGCCTTGAAGGAACAAGAAGATGAGAAGGAGGAAGGCGTCCTAACAGGAAAAAGGAGGCCTCTCTGTGCAAAAAGCGCGAATTTTTTCGTGTCGGAAGCTCATAGCTCGGATATATGGNTATATAAAAGACTGATGAAATAGGTAAAGGACTATTATGAATGAATGATAGGAAAATGCTGATTTATTTGAAGTAAAATCGTCGATTTGATAAAGGTAGTAACGTCCATTGAATGTGCATTTGACTAGACTGAGATGTGTAAATGCAGAATAATCGAATGACAAAGGATTTACACACCAATAAATGAAAAGTGCGCAAAAGAACAGAAGAAAGCTTAGGGCGTAATTTTCAAAAGATAAGACATTAAAAGAAATTGAGAAAAAAGACGCAGTAGGGAAGAAACACTAAATAAAAAATATGAATGTATTTTGAGATGATAATTATGAAGTGAAATAATAGTTTCAGGTATTTGTAATTTTTATTTTAACTGTACACTAAGTATAAAAAAAAAAAAACCAAGAAAATTTCAACTCAAGACCAAGACAATACTTATTTACTTAATATTTACATGAATAAAACAATATTTTTTTTAGTTTCAGTTGGGATGAGATACATGGAAGAGTCCTCAAAATTTTGAAAAAAAACTATGAGTCATTTAAAAATATATGGCCCTAGTATCGAGACCTTTCCCTGTTATCAGTGATATATAAGTTACAATTACATAAAGAAATTGGTATAATAACACACATAAACACGTCTTATTTAATGATAAATAAATTAAAAGATCAACTTTATAAAAAAACATTATTTGCTTACATTTGCTCACATCCTTATCACGTAATACTATCATTAAGAACTTCGACAATAGGGCCAGCCATTTCAATAGATATATGAAAACGATTATTAAAAGTTTTAAGATCTAGCAGAATCAACAGTGATTTTTAAATAAAAATACAATTGGTGAGCCGTGAAGGTACAATATTTTTTAGATTGATCGGACACTCACTGCATGTTGAAGTATTCGTCTTGTGAAATACGACAAGCATCAGGTAAAAATCGTATTGTGCACGCAGGTAAGATAAACAAGCATGATAATGTAAATTAGTTGAAAACAAGCAGCAGGGAAATACAATAATTTTTAAAAGACAAAGCTGCGTCTTACTGTGATTCAGTGTAAAATGATCAAACTAAGAGAAAACGATCGATGAAAGTGTCTAAACTATACCATTCAATACATTTTTTTGAATGCTCATGACCATCAAGCTCAACGATGGCTAACGAAAGTTCCAGACGTAGCTGTTTACGGAAACATAACCTAATACACACGTGACTATCCGATGGTTGCTTCAACTTTATTGTTTGCCAATAGACAGGATGAATATTATATACATGCAGAGTCATTGTTTAGTGAAACACATTATAAAAACACTAATTTTTTTAAGGGAAAGTTTGTTACTTCCTCTCCAGTGCACTACCAATTGCTTTACCTCGTTATCGGTTACCTTAGTATGGAATATGGTAAATCATCGACTGTACAGTAAAAGTTTTCTCCACCTAAGTTAATCATTGACGTAGAATGAGATACGTTTTGGCCAAAGCACTATTTTTTCATAATTCTTGTTAAAAATAAACAACAAACGATACACGACATTAAAGCTTGTGCAATTATGAACAGACTAGCACTTCAGAGCCCACTTTAAACTATCCACGATTTTATGAAAAAAAGTCAGCTAAAAACAAATATTGCAGTGCAGCGCTTTATCATTAAATTGCTTCTCAAATTTTTTTACATGTATTCTTGGAAAGTTACTGCATAGTGCAGTATTAAACAGTTTTGGATTTTCAAATGTTCATAACGGTCTTTAGTCCATTAATATTTTCATTTTCAGGTTAGTTTTTTTCCGAGAACACCATACAACTTATTGATCTGAGACAAAAACCTTCAGATACTATAGAGTATGATGAACCTCTGTACATTTTTTAGTCCTAAGTCATTGAGTATTTTTTGATTATTGGCGATTTGAACTTTACTTGTCGATAAGAGCCCTGGATGGCTACAGAGATGCGCAAGGGCCCCCTTAAATTCCACAAGTCTTCAGTCAACAAAGTATATTGTTTTCGGAAATTGTTTTTTTCGTTATCTACATTTTTTAATTATACATCGAACATCAGCATTGAGTATCAGAAAAATTTCACGGACAGCGATGCTATGAAACAGACATTTGTTTCGGCTCATATCACGACAAAGGAAAGGTTTTTTCAGAAATCAGTGAATGTGAGTTTTTATTGCTTCTTTTTAGCAGAAAAAATAACAGGATTTATATTGGGTGAGTAAAAATTCGTGTTCTGCATCGTGTAGGAAAAATAGTTTTCTTGTAAAATATATTCTATATAATTTCAATACAATTGATAAGATTAAATCTCACTAACACATCATAGCATAGACTATCTTTTGAAGAGCCGCGTATAGCTATGCTGACAACGCTATCGAAACAACAGATATTTACGCTTCTTTTAAATTTACAATCGAGCAGTAAAAAAAAATGTATGTCGTGGCACACAAGGTAGAATTATTGTAATTTGTAAATCAGCTTCATAAATTTATTACAACATGGATATTGACTGATTTTATTAGACACAAAAAATGTATGAACGCAGATCTACTTGGGTTACCGTTCTTGTTGCTGGAAAGTCAAAGTTTTTTTGGCCTTGCAGGCCCAAAGTACTTTTCTCTGCGACCTTAGGATGCAAAGTATGTCCCGAGAGTGATACTTTGCGCGATCTTTGCGTCCTAGGTAAGAAAGGTAGGTATAATGGCCTCGGAGCCGAAGCCTTGGGTTACTAAGTACAACATACATTGTTACACAAATTTTCAAAAAACGTGATGTATTTTGTTAAACCGACACAAGATGTATTAACTATTAAAACGTTTTGAGCATAAGCCAAAGTGCCTCAAAATTCGGACAAAGTTTGTTTAAAAGTATAGGCTTTTTGAATATTGTGTCTCTAGTTTTTGTGCACGAGTAATATGCTTGTTTTTATGAAAATAAACCTGAAATCATTATTAAAATCAGTTCAGCTAATATTTATGTCGAGTAATCTAATTGTAGTTACTTCGTCGTAAATCCTAAAAAGGAATATAATTATCAGAAATACTTTTCCTTTTTCACTTGAAATATGATAACCATAATATCTATACTTCTTCCATGCATTTAGTTTATTCCTTATACTTATAATTTATACCAAAAATAATATGCAACAAATAAAGTTGAAATGTCCGCGAAAGACGAAACATTGACACTCGTCTGATTTTTGAAGTGACACGATGGTAGCACTTGCAGACATGGATACAGATTACATCCATTTTGCACGCGATAATGTTTTCTCGAAAAATATTTGCTTCTTTTTTAAAAACTGCCAGCTTTTTACTCTACATCGTAGAAATTTTCACTGTTAGCAAAGATAATTTTTAGATGTACCCGTGCGCTCAAAAAAAATTTGTTGGCTCAAAAAATTTATACTTCAATTTCCTTTGAACTGCTATTACTGTCGAATTAAGCTGTAGCGTGAGTTCATAATGTACCTATTACTGTAAAACGTTTACTTAAGATATCGATACTATTTAAAACTAATAGACGTGAAGTTCTATTAGTCGTGAAGTAACACCAACTTCGGTGTTCATTATACTTCGTTTCGTTTGTGGTAGTAACGCTTGCTGGAAATTTCCACAGTCAAATGATAGTGGCTGTGATAATTTTACATAGATACTTAAGACGTTACCGCCCAATACCGTATTGTACACGTATGCTGGACAACACTATATAAATGCGGAAGGAGTACCGGCGCACACAGTACTGTTCGCGTTGCGCATAAACTGTACCCATCTCACCTTGTTACTAACTTCAACTTCATAATTCATTATCGCTACGGGCCAACTCAGGCGTTTGCTTCGTTGCAATTACCGGTAACTTGTTACCTCTATCGGCGTTACACCAGCTACTACATAAAGATACTTGTTCGTTTAATTTCAACAAGCACCAGTGATTAGTAAGTGTATTTCAATTTATTTAGAATAACACCTAAGTTGACGTTTGTTGTTACAAAAGACAGAGAATACGGGGAGTCTTGAAATTCTTTCTTCTTATACCATCTATTCACATTTATAAGATAACTTTAAAGAAATTTCGACATTTTGGAAGGTTGGGCGGTTTTGGTATCTAGACTCGTACACAAAATGGGACTTTTTAAATGAGAGGATAAATCTCATAAAATTTATTTTTTTCGCACATGTACATTCCGTTTTAATATTATCACGTATAGTATATTTACCCAATTTTAATATGTAGCACGTAAAGTTTTGTTCTTACCAGTACAACAAGTTTGGAACTGCATATGTCACCCTCGCTCTTTTAACTAGAACCCTTAGATTGGCCATGTTGGTTCTCCTAACCTAAATACAAGCGATTTTACTTACCTGTGCAAACTGTTTTTTACGTGTAAATATAGAAGTTTCAAGATTAATATGGAATTATACTACTAAAATTCAAGATTAAATCAGAATTTGAGCGAATTTCATCGAATTTCATTACTTTGAAGAGAAACAGAGACACGAAGCATTAGGGCTATCTCAGCGATATCGTGGAAAAAAGCTTGCAAATCTTTTTTTTTTTCATTTGGAGATTTTATATTTCAAAATAAAATTTCATTTATTAGGATATAAACGCATCCCATCTTAAAATCATAGTAAAACCAAATGTACTGTTATAGAGGATTCATATTATGTTCTATCATACATTCAAAAGAAATTATCATCAGCTAGATTATCTATAATTCTGATCATTTGCTCGTCCAATATGTCTAAATAGCCTATATAAACTATAATACCAAAAAAAAGCGTGGGTAGTAAAAAACAGGAAAAAATTAAAAGTACGGAATATTTTCTGTACAAACAAAGAAATCGTAAAAATTTAAGCTTTCAAAGAAGTTTTTGATTCGAACAAAGAGAAGAAAAAAAAAAGAAAAACCACAAAAAGAACAAAATCAAGAATTATCCTTGCCTACAACGACTAGGAACTCAATAAATCGGGGGAAAGCCTCCACCTAAATTCCCTTTTGCCTAGTAGCCATATACGCCCCTGTTCCATATATCTCCTACGCTCCCTGCACATAGCACAGTCAGCAGCAACAGCAGCTTACACCCCAATCCACTTCCCCTCCACCTCCACTCTCCGGCCAGTCCGGCCGAACAACATTCTGCATTCTCCTCTCCCTACCGGCCACCAATACAAATGCCCCCGAACACCACACGCACGTACCATGTATTATACGCTCGACTGCTATCGCCGCCATTCATTAGCCCCCACCACCCAAGAGTCAAGCTTCTCTGGCGTTGGCTGAGCTCCAGTCCGACGATCCCGTTATGGGCGCATGCGCCCCCTAAACTTCGGTCGCCCCACTCCTCCGGGCGCCATGTTTGCGCGCTTGCGCGGGATCAGGGAGGGGCCGCTTCGGCGCAGACGAAATCGAGGGAGACCCCGCCCGAAAACGGGGGGCGAGCGTGCCTTCGGCGATTCGTTAAGGCTGGCGGCCAATCGGAGCCTTGCCAATGACTCGGCTATCGCCCTCCCCCTCGTCGTACTGCTCCGGCCAATCGCTGCGCACCTCCAACCAACAAGACGAGGACATTGCGCTCTCTCCTGCTGTTTCTTCCTCGGCGGCTGTATACATGCGCTCTCCCTCGGTACAATTCAGTGTATACGTGCGCACTTTGGCCGACGGACAATACCTGATCTCTCGCCGCCAACCTCCAAGGCTCCCCTATGCAACAGATATAGGTGGACCTCCTATATACGTTTGCTTGTAACAATTGGCCGGGAATTTTCTTCTATTATTTAACGAAAAAAGTAGTTTTTTTTTTTTATTTGATTGTTTTTGCGAATGTCCAAACAAGGATACCATAATTAAAATCGTGGTGTTTACAGTAGAGTGTACTTGTGTTTGTGCTGTGTGTGTCTCGTATTCTCCGCACAAGAGAGAAAAAGAGAGCAAGTAATGGTGTATGGTGACTAACCGTTCGTAAGACCTTACGACTGTGCTCGATTCGAAATACGCGGAATCGATAAGGTTGTGCTTAGTGAGATAAAAAAAAATTGTTTTTGTTCAAGAAAAAACATTATCTCGAGCTCGAGCAGAGCTGTGAGCAAGTATATAACTGTAGATATACCCACACTCACACGAATGCGATAGATACATGTATAGTCGTCGGCGCATCAAATTCATGATGGAGCGTTATTGTGTTGGTGCGAGTCCGACTGATGCTGCTTTTCTTCAAAACGTGCCAAGGTGTGACTGCGCAGGCGCTCTGTAAGTGTATAATATTGTACCTACACATCGCCGCGGTCTGACTTCCTTTCCTATCTTTCTCTTTTCTTCGCCCTAGCTATTATAATTTCCTCTTTCTTTCTCTTGCTATACTTATGCCGCTATAGTTGCATATAGAGACCAACCAACTAATTAGGTATTACCCGTCTCTTTCTATTTCTCCCACTACCTATGTATTTTTCGTAGCTTTCGCATACTTGTGCAGCACTAATGCACACGGCACTCGTACATTTATATTTTATATTAATCGTATACTTTGTCCATTTGTTCCGAGTTGCTGTTTGTTTTTTATTTTTTTCACATCCATTATTCGGCACACAATTAATACATATCCAAACAGTTTCTCTTATTTTCAGAACGTTTGGTAGAATAGTGTGAGGTTATGTTGAGCGTCGAAAATCATCTTAAACGAACGAAAAGATAAATCGGGATGAATGTGGTGAAAATGGAAATTTCTTTTCTATACAAGCCCAACAATAACTAACTGTACGGCAAGAGATTAGCCAAACAGAGTGAAAAAGAAACGAGTTGTAACAATAACGCCCGCATACCGTAGGAAAAGTCGATTCGGGGAAAGGACTCATTTTAGGACGACAGCCCCCTAACGCTAATAAACCGTCGGCTAAACAGCTGACCTCGAAGAGTGATTGAAAAGAACAACGCTGCGCGCAGAGAGCGTTCCTTAACCTCAAAAAACGTCTGCTGTCAAATCATTCTGATGTATACGTGTACGCACACACACACACAAGAGCGAGTACTATACGAGTGAATATATATATGTAACTCGCAGAATTGAAAGCGTGGAGGAGAAAGCCCTCCTGGTGCGATCATAATCTGCTCGCATACACGCGCACATGTATAAACACACAGCTGTAATACGCAGCTATGTGTGCAAATGCATGTAAAACGCGATGGCGAAAGCAAGCCGCGTGTGCACAGCCCCATTTCGCTCTCTGCTCCCCGTCTCTCTCGCACTCTCCTCGCTTGTCCGTGAGCTCTTAGCGTTATTATTGTTATTACTATTATCATTATTGTTATTATTACTGTATGTGGGGACGGGATGATTGCCGTGCAGGCGGTGGCATGTGTTTATATATATATGTACGTGAGGGCACGCCACTACATCAGTATTCCGTGTACGTGTGGTGTGTCTGTGTACACGCGAGAGTCTCTGCGTGAGCGAACAGCTATGGCGTGGATACGTTGAAGAGTATCCATGTTTCGCTCCGAGTAAAAAAAAAAAAAAAAAGGAAGAGAGAAAGAGAAAAAAAACGGGCACGTTCTTAACACACATATATCTATATTCGTAGACGTATACATTATCCGGGACCTCCCCCCTATATTTTTCATTCGCCTCCGCTGTCTTCTCTTCTTTCACTCGCTCCCCTCCCCCTGCCACCTTTGGTACTTCCACCGTGTATACACTTGCTGTGTATGTGTGTGCATGTATATAGTCCTCGTATCTCCCCTCTACCAACGTGTGTGCCGCCTTTATCCCCCTTTTTTTGTATGCTTCGCTCCACTCTCCTTTCATTACGTACATGTACACTTCCCCTATATACCCATAGGCTGTGTATCCATGTGGCGGTGGAATAAAAAAAAAAAAAAAAAAGGATCGTCCATCTCTCGTGCGCCTTCTCTCTCTCTCTCTCTCCCACCGCCTCCCATCTGATCCGTAAGTTCGTTCGTTTGCTTTCTCATCTCGTGTGCGCGCCGTGTGTTTTCTTCCTCGCGTCCTCACCGCGCGTGTGTCTCTTGCGACGTTACACACAACATATCCTCTATCTCTTTCTCGAGTTTTGTACACCGTATATGCGCACTTATACACATCGCGTATTATGAAATGCAATGTGTACTCTTTTTTATACATAGGTATTTGTTATCACCGTGTTCCTATCTTTTTTATGTACTTACATGTACAGGATAACGTGTATTTTTGCTCTCGTTTACTAACTATGTTATTCTTTAAAACTTCGCGCTTTGTACCGTATTTTCGTAAATTTCACTGTTTATTTATTTAAAAAAATTAGTTTTCAACTGTTTATGGTAATAAACCAATTAACTATTGAATGATCTATCTTTGATATTAGTAAGCACGTGTAATATCGTATTAGAACACCCTAGTTCCTGTATTGGAATAAAAAGTTAATACAGATTTTGATTAGCATAATTGCAAAATTAATTGGGTAGAGTAAATATGCTGTATATTGTACAATTACACTTGTTTTTGTTGTTTGTATAAATAGGTCATTGTAATTGAATAAACTATTTATAAACTACAAAATGTAGGCATTTAAAATGTACTCTAGGAAATTATAATTGAGATCCTTAAAACTGTAATGGGGAATAATTATTTAAAATTTATATTTACATTGAAAACAACGATAGTTTATTACTGTATAATCCTTACATTAATATTGATGGTATATCTATGGTGATTTTAACTTGAATACATTACACAAAGAAATAGGTTAAGTGTCAATAAAGGAACACAAGCTAATGCTACCCATAATACATTTAAACAACATTCTCCACTAGCCTTTTTTATCTACCTCTTTGAAAACAATTTTTTTTTTTTATTGAAAAATGATTTTTGTTTAGAACTATGAAAATTGTTAGTTTATATAATAATAAGTTTTACGGTAACTATGTACATATTGATCAGAAAATACGGCAAAAATTACTAGCATTTACATAAATTTTTATAACTCTGCGCTACTCATGCATCACACCAATTTTCCCGTTGCTTCGATAGTACGATTTAATGTAATGTTGTAGTTGGTTGAGTATTTTATCGGTATAAATTAAAATTATAATCTTAAAAAAAGAATCATAGTAATGGTACTTAATAATTTAGTCAGCAAGATTTTTTTATCGTAGTTTTGTAATCCTTTTATAGAAATAATTTTTTTTTCTTTTAATAAATTTACAATAAATTTTATTTTATATGTTATGTTAATATAGCATTAAAGTATTTTCTCCAACAAATTACTAACTCAATATGAGAGTCTTTCTTACCAGATAAAAAATTGTTTCTCGTGTCCAGTAGAAGCTAAGCTGTGATATTCTTTCATCGCAATGACTTAATATTTATCCGCAGAACGGCGCTGACGTCAATTTGCACCTGGCCCATAGATACAGCGTAATCAAGCATCAGAAATAAGAAAATTATTTATGTAAACAAAAAAAAGTTAAAAATAATAATGTTGAGTGAAATTTTCAAACAAACATTTATTTGATAACAACTAAATTATTATTTTTTGCATTGATAGCTCGGAAATTTTAGTTGCGGTAAAAAAAATTTTATTTAATCAAACAAACCAAAAAATATGTTAATTTTTCAATTAAGTTTCGGTTTGGCTAACCCAATTTTGTTTGTGATATTAAATACTATTAAATGACGTCTCAAGTAGATATTTTACCTTACGAGGTAGATAAAATACTTAAAAATTTTTTGAATTCTTACGTAACAAATATGTAAACGTCATATTAAACGAAAGCTAAACAGGCTTTGATACATTTTGTATCAATTGAATTATATTCTAGTAATTTATGACATTACAAGCAATGTACATTTCACCAAAATTTTTCAGCAATTGATAGCATTGTTTGAATTACTCAGCATTCATGACATCTAAGTTTACGATAAAAATTTCTGTTGTAGCTGTATTCTACCATAATTTAAAAAAAAAAAAAAAAAAATTAGTGTAACCCTTTTTTCAACGTAAAAGCAGTTAAAGAACGATTTTCGATAAAACGCGTAGCACTGCTCAGTGGCTAAAAAAGGAAATTGCTTCACTATTTCGGAAACAGTGTTCAAAATAGCAGAAGGTAAAAATTAATAAAAACAATTCAAGTAAGAAACGTATTATTACAAACAATTTATGGAAAGGTTCTTCGATGTACATTTTTTCCAAGTCATTGATAATTATTAAAAGAAATTATTCGCTTTGACCATCAATATAATAATGTTTTAATTGACCAACTAGTTCTAATTCCATTTTGAGCCACCCAATTTAGCTCTTATGATCGTGCCCTCTGCCTCTGAATCCAGGAATAATGATTCGATAACAAAATCGGTAGCAGAATAGACTGAAACCGGATCCAGTTTCCAATTAAAATCTGTACAGGGAAAAAAAACCATCAGATCAGCAACCCCAATGATAATTATACCACCCATGAGGTTACACCAAAAATCGCTAAATATAAGTTTCAGTGATGTAAAAAAATAAAATAAAAAATAAAAGGAAGATGGGAAGTACTACGTTGTAGCATCAAGAAAGACGACGGCCGGGCCAAAGGAGCAGCTCTAACTGAGCAGCGTACAGCCCCGAACCAACATTTTTCGAAATGCCATTAATTAAACCTCGCCGTTTCCCATCCGTCCCATCTCTCTCTCTCGCTTGCTCTCTTTTGTACCCCCACACACACACACACGCGCGGAGAGAGTCAGTCTAAGGGGGAGGGGGGCGCCTGTTTCATTTTCTCTCTCTCGCTCCGCTCCTCCTCTCCCCTTCTAATTCCATCTCTCTATCTCGGTCCAGTATCGCCGGCACGCACCCCACCGTTCTTTCCATCTCTCTCTTACACGCTCACACACAGACACCCACGGGTCCATAATATAACCACCACCTCCACTTCTCCCCTCGTCGCCGATTCCTTTGAACCGGTCCCTCCACTTCTAGCCGCATCCTTCTCTCTCGGGGGACTCCCCCGCTGCGTCCCACGAGGGGCTTCCATGCTTGGCTTTGTCGTTTTTCCGTATACGTGTGCACGCACACCCATAAACACATACATACGCAGAGTACATATATAAACACATGTGTATGTGTATATATGTATATATGTATGTCCCAAAGGCTACACAACAGCAGCACCCAGAGCAATGCCTCTTCGTGTCCCTCCTTTTTCGTAGCAAGTCTGTGTGTTCTGTATATATATACATTCTCGACTTGGTATCTCTCTCGGCATGGGTGCGCAGCGCACGCTAATTATGGTGGCTCTACGTAGGATCTACCATACACACACTTGCACGAAATATCTCTCTCTCTCTCTTTCTGCTGTAAGGCCTGGCATTTGCCGAGGGACGACATTTTGTTTTGTGAAACTTCCAAGATGGATCGCGCGATTCTCCCTACCGTAACACCGGCCCCTCGTCTTCTCCATCTCTTTCTTCCCCCCCCCTTTTTTTTATGGCTAGCCCTCCATCGGTCCGCCACACTCTTTTTCGTCGAGCGATATATATATCCGCTCACCATACTTGTGTATGTATAGGTACCTTTCCTCGATGGGCATAGGCTGTATATAAGACGCGACTCCGTTGGGTGTTTTGCCTGTTGCAGACCTGACTTGCTGATGTTCTCGTTCTTTCTCCCCCCCCCCCACTCTACACATATATACTTTTTTTTATCTCTCACCTGATGATGATTCCCTCCACGACTCTCTCTATATACCTTTGGCCTCTCTCGTTATTGTTTGCTTGTGTGTACATAGGTGTATTCGTCTTGTGGGCCGGCCTTTTTTTTTTATTTCTTCTTCGAATAACTCGTAAATTTCGGGGTTTTTCATTGCTCGGGGGAGTCGACCGATCATTTGGCGACCCGGACAAATTTTTCGGATTCCGGTGCCCCCGGCAATTTTAACCATGTCGCGCGGGTTTTGCGTCGTAAAATTTATCCCCGCTTCGTCGGTTGGCCACGTGAAGACGCTTTGGTTTCGCTTGTGAACTTTTCTGCCGAACGAACGGAAATTCGCAAAGTCGCAGAGTGTAAAAGCATCGGTTCTTCTTTTCTTTTGGAAATTTAATTAACTTGCACCGAGCCACGTGGGACACAGTGCCCAGGGTTTTTTAATCAATCAACTCATACATTCATTCTTGCAAAACATCCACAGATTTTTCGTGAAGCTGTAGTTAAGAAGTTTTGGATTAGCGAGTTACGACTAGTCGGAAAAAGAAAACAAAGATAATTGCAATTTTTTTATAAATTTGTTTGGGCAATCGTAAGAAAAATATGAAAAATGTACACACTGCCAAGGTAAATGTATCAGGTCTGACTGTTGCTGGGATAATTAACCACATCAAGTTTGTGGAGTCGTTCGAAGAGACAAAGTTGAACGTGTACTGTTTTCGAGTCGTCCAGGATTGACGTCAGTTACGAGACGCGTATACATAAATTGAACAAAAAACAGCGGTGTTTACTTTGACTTTAAAGTTTGGCGGGGCTCAAAAAGTAAAACTTTGGTAACCTTCGATGCGTATACTCATTAATTTTAATTATTACCATATAATCTCTAGATAAGTAATATTATACACACCGAAGAATCAGTCGATCGAAAAACCAAGTAAATCCAATGAAATGTGTAGCAGTAAGCCACTGACGCTACCAAATCACCGAGATGTTTTTCCACGAGGTGATTTTCGTTCCCTTCCAAAGTTTCCTCGCCCATACCATGTACGGCGCACCAAACCTATATGTATAGTTTTGGCGGAACCCTATACGAAGGCCCGCCTTGAAAACTATCGGGGACCACTGGCTGCTGCCAGGCCCACTTTTCGAGAGCCAATTTAACTATACGTGCAGCGATCCCTTCGTGATTTATCATCTTCCTATTCTCCTTCTAGCCCCCTCCCCACCCCAAGTTGGGATCATCCGAATGAAGCCATCCTACATTCCAACTTTCAATGTATGGCCGACCGACGATGCTTGTATATACTTATCATTGTTATTACTTTTTTTTTTTTTCGTTATCTCCCGTGTATGTATATCTTTCACGTGTGCGCGCGTGCAATTTTGCCTTCCACGGGCAGTAATAAAAGTCCGGATGCTTTGACTGCGCGCAATGCGATAGCTTTTGCAACAGTAGGCGCGAGAGCTAAAGTTTATGCATTTCCAAGTCGTAAATATATATATGTATACATATCGTGAGAGCTGTTGTGGTTGATAGCGACTCCCTGATACGTGATGCCTATATGTGTATACCCACATATGTGTGGAAAATAAAGTGATCCGACCTTTTGCGTAAACTGGAGACTCGATGATATTAAAACAACGCAAGACGTGTTGTGCCATTCTTCTTGGAATACGTGTGTGTACACCCATACCTGTACAATATTATGTATCCTTCAGCGTATGTAATTGTGTTATGAATGGCAAAGGCGTTTGATTTTTACGGCAAAATCAATGAATCACCACCTTTTTCCTCATGTCGACGAACTCAATGTTCAACGTGCGAGTGACTGAGTTCCACCTATGACGTCAAGGTGATGACAATAAAAATAAAGCAACATGCTTTGTCAATGATATTTCGGTGAAAAAGACATCTACATTGTAGATAACTTTTTTTCTTAACGTATGAAATTATGCAAATGAACAATAAAAAAAAAACAATCAAAAACACAAGTATTGTTTAGGCTAATATAGTTTATTTTGAGAATTTTCTAATACTTATACTCATTAAAAAAAAAGTTTAGAATTCATACGTGTAATTTGCTAATAGTTTATTATATATGTAAAACAACATTGTTTCACTATACTGGACTGCTTTAAGATTTGCATAGTCTACAGTTTTCTCTTTTTTTATTACTTGGCTCTCGAAATATTGAATTGCAACTTTATGTATTTACAAAAAATATATATATAATAATAATAATTTCCACGTACATAAAATAATATACAAATTTGTAACCATAATCCACGCGTTTCTGAAATATCCACTTACGATTACGTACGTTAAAAGTTTTTTTTTTTTTTTCACGTGCATTTATTTATCAAACGAGGTATGGTACCAAAAACTCAGTGCTTAATTGCTTCAAAAAGACAGTAACAATCTAAATACAAACAAAAAAAATACGTACAGAAAATTATGGGTGAACAAAAAGAAAAAAAGGTAAGATTATGTGAAAAATTGCCACACTGATTCCCCATGAAACGAGCTCTAGAGCCGCAAGAAGCCCTCGTTATCCGAAACGTATTGTTAAATTTCGAAACGAGCCCGCAACTTTAGCCTCAAGCTATTTTCAATTCAAGACTCCCTAACGAACGAACGCGCCGAGTGTCAACGCAGCACAGAAGCACGGGCGCGTATACTTACACGGTCGCGGTATAGCTCTAGCGAGATAAGAAGTGCACGCGTATATGATACACGCAAACAGACTCGCGGTAACCTCGTGGAATCGAATGAAAAAAAATTTTTCCAACTTTTAAACCATTCAAAAAAATCCAGAAATAAATCTCAAAAAAAACCATAAGGAAAATAAAGAAAAACCCGTCGTTGCAGCCTTGCGGCTGGAAAATCGAGCACTCGCGTGTCAGTGTGTGTGCGCATATATATGGAGCGTTGCAGCAAGCGTTTGATAATATCATGTCCATGCGACTCGACTGAATTCGTGGGAATCGAGCAAACCGGTTCCCCCAATAGCGTTACATTTCCCTTATATAGGAGGGAAAATGAGTACGCGTGTGCGTGTGTTTTCACGGTGTGCTTGACGCGCAGAAACATTTGCAATTCCCCTCTATATATTATATACGAATCGAGTGAGGTATGGTTAGTTGGCTCGAGAACGAGAGACTTTCCCGCTTCCGTAGCGCGATTTTCTCGGCCGAGGCCGTAACCTTTACCCATATAAGTGAATGTAGGTATCGTTCATTCGTCGTATATAGTGTGTGTCCGTATTTGGATCTGATTTTTAATGCATGCCCCAAGTTTTACCATATAAATACACCACACAATGGACAAGAACATCGGATACTTTCGCTTAAGATAATTTGTTTTGAGCTTTCATTGTTTTAAACAATTTTTGGGTCGAGAACAATGGTGACTAATGATTTTACAAAAAATTAATACAAACGTTAAAACATTTACCTCATAAAAATACAATGCCTTTCGTTGATTGAAGAGTATTAAAAATACACAAATTGGTGCAAGAAAGTCATAAAAAGCTAAACATTATTATTATTATTATTATTGCTGTAAAAATTTGTAGTAAATGTGTTTAAAAGCTCTAGTGTTGATTACGAGTTTTGAGAGGAGTATGTCAATGTTGACAGCACGTGTGCATATAGAACAAATTATACTCTCACAGATTTTAGATTGCCCGTATTATGGTATTACCTTTTTGGCATTGTATAATCATGAGTCACCTAATTTTTTTTTTTCTTTTTTATTTATCTCCTCGATTTCACTGTTTACCCGACTCTTTGTTAATTTGCAATACCTACCTTGAATTAAAATTATTATTTTCTAATCCTCCGTGATACACATGTTGATGAGAAACTCTATTTTAAATGAAGTATATCAAAAAGCGTTATGTATTAAAAATGTATGTTTTGCAGCGAGTGAAAAGAATTTTCACTTATTAAAAAAAAAAAAATTTAGTAGTTGTAAAAAAAGTTAAAAAAAGTTTTTATTATGAATAAAAAAAACAATTAAATGTATTGTTATGATTTGTGGGTTATTTGGGTTCATTGAGCATATGCCACTTGTCAAAGGCAATGAGAGTCGACAATAATTAACGTTTACTGGACACATGCTTTGTTACAGTTGAGTAGGGGTTTACTCACCAAAGACCCGAATAAAATCTCATCTACAAATGTATCTTAATACACCATATATATATTATACACAAATAAATGGTTACACCGCATGCATGAGGGTTAATAGTCGTTCTCTAAAACTCTAAACGACTCGTAAACACAAATAGATTCTCTAAAACGTATTCGTGACCTGCGCAATACAAAAACATTTTGAACGCCTCGAATTTTCTTTCGGGTGGTGTGAACGACCTTAATCAAACTTAATTTAATGACACACTGGCAAACACGGACCCCAATAACCCCAGTAATTCAACTACACGTTAATGAGATAAAATATTCATAAACATACCCATGTCGGGCAAAATATTAATTAAGAATTCTTCCTAAAGTTACTTCATTATTGTAGTTAAAAAAATTAAATAAACTTTAACACGTCTATGATTCGCTAAAAACATTTTTCAAATAATTTTTAATTAATCATGCATGATGCCATATTTATATGCCACTACTACGTAATTATGTTACACGTATGGTAAGTTATGATGTTTAACAGCAAGTAATAAAAAAAAAAAATTCATTCCATTTTAGTTTTTCTCATCACAGCAGCTGTAGACTGTTTTATATGAATGCCTCGTTTTCAAGTCTTCAATAACAAAAAAAAATGCTTTTTGCACGTGCGTCCTTTTAAAGGCGCACAGTACACAGGACACACGTGTTAGTACTCCAGTATCTAAGGTTTGACTTGATAACATCGTCAGCTGGTGCAAACTGTAAAAGCGTGTGTCCGGGCACATAAAGAGTGCCACGCAGGTGTCTTTGACCAAAAATAACGCTGCTTCATTTTTTGAGGACTTGATCCACTGCTTTTTCGGTACATTCGTCAGAGCCGAAATAGAGTTAAAATCATATGTCTTGCGAGCCTCTGTACATGCAGTACCCATATTGTATAGGCGCGTCTCCCTTTTTTTCTACATGTATATATAGGCTCCGTCGCTCGACCAAACGTTTCGACTCTAGTATTTCTATACATATACGTTTGATCGTTAACAGGCTAATAGCATTATGAGTATCTAAGGTCAAGTTTGGGCAGGTTCTAAACATTTTTTTTTATCTTATCTTTGGATACCTACTTTCGTAACAAAACACCAATAATCGAAGTCTAATGGAAGTTTTATATTATTGTTTGACGCTATAGTGTTTATGCGTATCCTATAGCATAGAACGTTAACTGATAATAAATTTAACCCAAACTTTACTTGAATCATTATTTTATGTGCAATAGAAAAGTTGTACTAGCTTTTTCAAGAAACCTAAAGTTTTTTAATAGTTTATGTATGGCTTAAAAGTATGTGGAGGACAAAGTTTTTATTGCAAAGCTGTTCTGATTATGAATAGAAATATAAATATTAAGGTAACAATGTTTTTCATTCTCAGAGTATAAATGAATTGTTTTTAATCTAACTGTTGAGTGACGAAAAAAATTAAATCTTTTAAAAGTTACTTCACTCAAGTTCAATAACACTAACAGGCACTTGTTTAATTTGGCATAAATTATATATATTGTAACATATACGATCCCTTCGATATCATTTATCACCTGTAAGAATCCAAAAGAGGAGAAACTGATAATGATAACCAATAAAGTGCTGGTTAATAATTAATAAAAATCCGTGTCTGTCCAAAAATATTAATCAATAAGACTTTATCAACCCACAAAGCTTTGGTAAATTAATCCAGTATTTATTGATAGATAACAAGTGCTCATAAATTAAGCAATTCACATTAAAAAAAAAAAAAAAATTTACTCGTGACTTACAAAGTTGAGCACCTCCTACGTAACAACGAATGATCCGACGCTGTTTCAGCTCCTCCCCTGTGCTGCAGCCGCACATAACCACGTTCATAAATATTACGTATATGCACACCCATTCTTGTACCCCTTACACTATAGGTGAGCTGCCAGTGGCTCAGTGGTAGAGCGTTGGCCTTCCACCTGGGAGGCTCGAGTTCTCGATTCCCCGCTCCGTCCACTTACGGTACCTCTGTGGGGTTTTTTCTCCACATGTTCCATTATCACTGTGACTGCTCCTGACTTCTACCGCGCCGCAGTCAGTTATCAAAAACGGCAACAAATTAAAAACTCATAAAACAAAACATGAAATGTGGCATAACGGAGTCCATTAGGTACCCAAAAGCCAAATAAAGAAACAACAACAACAACAACAACTACACTATAGGTATTGATAAAAAATAAAAACTCTACGAGCGATCGCAAATCTAGCCGCACTAACAATCACACCTTTCTCCCTAAGAATATTAAGTAATATAACATCAACGAAAAAAAGGAAAATTTAACTTGTGTGAACACAGACGCAGAGCAAACCTGATAATACCACAGTACACGGAAAGAAAGAGAGCATATTCCACCCGCTCCCCTTTCGCTCTCTCTGTGTATTTCACCGAAATGAAACGGAGCAAATATTATATACACACAAAACGTGCTGCCCAACAACAACAGCATTCCAAACAGCTTTGGTCGTTCCAAACATGCACAGTACTTTTTTTAAAACGTATCGCTTATCAACTGAACACAAATGAAAAGTACTTGTACGAGTGAATGATTGAAAAAAATAAAAATGAGATATAACAAAACACACGGAAAACATCACAACATAGGTCGTCCCTTGGAGGTTATGTCCTCCCCTGTACAATCGTTTTATTCTTTCTTACCTCGAATCGTCGATTCCGAAGCCTCTATGTGTATGCACACTCAAGCTATCCTTCGATCTTCCTTTGAGAAAACTCTTCTTCAAAAGTCGTTTCGTCAAACATCAACTAATAGCGTACACTTGAATTACAACCACACACGCGCGAATCGGATGCAGACTATATAACATGTTGTGTAGCGCACAATACTAGTGTGCAAGATAAAAAGATACTCGTACGTGAAGGTACATATAGAGACGGTCAGGCTTTGGGGGGGTGATCATCGGTGCCATACATCACATCCAACAACAGATGATATTATACACAATATGTATGTGTTGGGCAACGGGAGACGCGCCGCGCGCTCACTACCTACCCAAATCGGATAACGTGGTTTGGTCATCTTTTTGTTAACTTTCAGTTAAGCTCGTTTATTAAATGTCTTGCCCGTGCCTGTGCGTTGGTCCACCCCCACTATACTTACTATATATATACACACCGAGTAACTTTCTTGCTCTCTTTTTCACAGATCGCGTCGTCAATTATTATTATATCAAAAAATTAGGATAAAATTGAGTTTTTTAATTTTAAACGCATTAAAATTCCGTCTTCTATTTACGGTTTGAATGAAATAACGCGATGGTAACAACGTTTTTTTTTTTTTTTTTTTTTCATTTTACTGTAAGCACGGAAAATTATTAACGGCCTGTAATGTAACAAAAAAACGAAAAATTTATTTCAAAGTAACATTTATGTTAATTGCGATATTTTTACAAAATGCACCTAAAATGAGATATTAACATAAAATCCGGAAACAATTTGGGATTCGCTCGTTTATGTATGCAAATACACCAACATTGAATAATTGCCCAAGTAAAAAATATTAATCACGATGCAATTGTTGCTTTCTGTTCCAGGTGGAGCATTTAAACTAAGCAGACGAATTGGGAAAAAAAAAAAAAAAAAAAAAATCCCTCGAAAAAAAGTCGACAATTGTAAGCTTGACGAAAGGTTGGTCGCACTAACGTCCTGAAACCATCATCAGGAAAGCAAAAAAACAAAAAAAAGAACACTTTCGATTATCGAAGTAGACATGGCCGACAACAAACAAATGGAGTTAGACCAATCGCAAGCTCAAGCCCAACAGCAACAGCAACAGCAGCAACAACAACAGCAACAACAACAGCAGCAACAAAATTCGAATCAGCAGCCCCAGCAGCAAATGATCATAACGACCCACGAGATGCAGCAACAACAGCAACAGCAGCAGCAGCAGCAACAGCAGCAGGCTCAGCAACAACAGCAAAATCAGGCCCAACAGCAGAGCCAGCAGCAAGCCAACGGGCCCCAAAAATTGCAGACGCAGGTCCAAGTCCAGCCCCAAGTTGCCGCAATTATGCCGCAGCAGCATGTACTTAGTTTGAATGTCTTTCTTTACCTCTATCTATCTGTTTATTTATTTATTCATTTATGAAAATTACGCGTGTGACCCCCCCCCCCAGCTACACTTATACAATTTTATGATAATCATTACAAAGTATGTATATTATTTGTACAGCGGATAATTGAGTTGATGGGTGTGCTGGCGCTGTATAGAGTAATGAGTAATATAACATGGTATACTAATTTTGAAGTTTAACGTTAGAAAATTCGCTTTGGATCCCTAGATTGGTAATCAAAGTAGATCATCCCCTCGTGTCCACCACCAAAAAAAAAAAAAAAAAAAAATCCAACAACGACAGCGCTACTTTTTTTCGCCCTCGCTCTTCCAATGTACACGCGCTACTTGTTCCTTGTAAAATTTCCTTCCTCAAATCTCCATTCAATCGCCTATTCACGCACCTTTTTATCAAGACACACACGCAATCGACCATACATCCGTACATACATACAATGACAACAAGCCCATATGTCCCCCGGTCCTCAAAAGCACACGTCGTTCAAAGCGTGTAACTCCCCGCGACCACCATCGCCGGCGCATCAATAGATAGCCTCGCACCCTCGTTCTTCTTCCGCACAAGCTCCTCTTCCCCGCATGTATCGTCGCAATGAGAAAAAGGAAAAGAAAAAAGAAAAAAAAAAGGGCGACGATTCGGCGCATGTACATAATATATATCCGTCACTTTCATATTATGGTCATGATAACCGGCACATACATTGTATATGTGGTACATACATAATATAATATACTAACTGGCGCGTTCTCCCTACTCTCCGTAACCATATACATATATAATAAATAACGTACTCGTCTGTTTGACATGGAAAATTATCGCCACAGGACGCGGTGTCGGTGACGATGCAGCAGCACCAGCAGCAGACCCAGCAGACCCAGCAGTCGCAAAACGTCGGTGGGGTCTCGATGACCCTGTCGGGCCAGCCGGGCACTACGACCATCACCACGATGGCCGCCCATCCCCAGGCGGTCCAGGTGATACAGCAACCCATGCAAAACCAGTACCACCTGCAGCACCTGTACACGAACCAGGGCACGCCGATCCTATTGCCCGGCAATCTACTGGCGCACCCGGCCGGCATCAACCCCTCCTCCATACAGGTACTGGATGGCTCGTGTTGACGCCCGTTTTTCTCTCTACACTTTGTTTTTTTTTTTTTTTTGTTTGTCTTCATTCTTCCACGTCTTTGTTTTTTCACTTTTGTGTGGGTTGATGTTGATGTTGTTGTTGTTGTTGTTGTTGTTGTTGGGGATTGTATGGGCGACGGTGCTTTGTGTGAGAAAAATCGGACGGGATCATCGGGGGGGTCAAAAAACATAGTTTGGGTTGGTTTGGCTCGCATAAGTCGTCTGTGATGTTGTCTATGTGTCGAAGGATTTACTCAAACGCTGCACCTTGTTTTTTTTTTTTTTTTTTTTTTTTTTTTTTTTTTTTTTTTTTGCTTTGGGGGCGGGAGCGATCCGTGGGAAGTAAATTGTAAAGTGCGTGTACAGATAGCGCTGCAAATGTACATGTACACGAAGGATTGGTGGATATCACTTGGCACTTGTGCGTAACAAAAAAATAAAATAAAATCAAAGAACACCGCCCAAGTACAGTATGTTCGGGAGCTCTTTTCACGTGAGGGGTTACAGAAAGGAAAAAACAAAAAAACAAAAAAAAAAAAATCAATCTACCCACACAACCGGCAATCGCACCTTGAAATGCAGTTTAAAAGACCCTGTCCGGCAAGTCCTTCCAGGCAGGCGCGCAGCTCGCGGGCCCGCACATGCTGACAACAGCATCAACAGGCCAGGGAGGTGCGCACCCTGGCGCCGGGGGTGCTAAGGTCCAAGGCTTTCCGGCCGGCTACATACCGGTGCCGACTTCGGCGACTCCGGGAGCCGGGCAGACTCTGGTGTTCAGTCAGTTGGAGGTCTTGCCTCAGCACCAGGCCTCCATACAGCAGCAGCAACAGCAGCAGGGAAACAACAAGAACGACCAGGTGCAGAAGGTGATTGGGTCCTTCCATTTTTTTTTTTCTTTTTTTGCTTTCTCGTCCTTCAAGGGGTTGCGTTTGCGGTTGATATTTTTGTTGTTCTTGGCTTTGGTTCATCGTCTCTCTTTTTTTTTTTTTTTTTTTTTTTTTTTTTTTTTTCGTCATTTGTTTTTAAAATTGTAAATGTTTTTTTTATTGTTTCACGCCCTCATGTTCAATGTAGTAAGGAATCGTCGGAGAACAATAATTGAAAGCTCGTCTCATGAACAAAATAAAAAAATAAATAAAAAAATAAACGTTACTTTTTCCCTCTGTTTCAGTACACCACTTGCACGACGGGCGCGCCGTCTGGTCAGAACCGAGGCATGCAATTTGCGCCCTGGCAGTTCGCGACCCAGGGCATCTGGGCTGCCGGTCTGCCCTCGCAAACGCTACTCACAGCCGCGCCCAACCAGATATTCATCCGCGATCCACAGACCGAAATGTTCATCGGCAGTCCCCAACCGATCCAGACCCAACACGGTAAGAGCCCACATTTCAATCATAATGAGGATCCTTCGATACAATTAATGCGTGGATGTACAAAAAGTAAAGCCAATGTCTCGTTGCAGCCTTGGCGGCTCAACAGCAAATCCAGAGCGTACAGCAGATCGCGACGACCGGTGGCAAACCGCGCGTCATGAACATCCAACAGCAGCAGACCGGCAAGCAGGGCGTCGTTAGTCAGAGGCCCTTGAATATTTTGCCGTCGTTGCAAGGCGTGCCCACGGCCAACATCAGGCCCGCCAGCTCAGTTTCCACGCAGACGAACCACGGCGTTCAGACGACCGTTCACGCTCAAGTACGTCCACTATTGGAATTGTAGAAGGAAAAAAAAAAAAAAAAAAAACATTTTACAACAATAACGATGATTCATCGCCCTACTTTGTTTTCATCGCAGAGCGGTAAGGCAGGTGGTGGCACGGGTAAGGGTCGAGGCAAGTCGGTGGTTCGCACGAGCCCGGGTCCCAACACCATAAGCGTGACGGTGCCGAAGGCGATAGGTGCCCAAGCCAACCAGCAAACGTCGTGCGTGACGACCAGTGTGGCCAACAGCATCGCTGGACAGACTGCCAAACAGCAGGTCCAGCAGCACACGACCATGATAACGATTCAGTCTGGCTCGACCGTTTCGACGACCGTAGCGACAGCGGCGACCAAGCCAACGATGCAGCTAGTGCACTCGATAGCCACTACCGTATCCGCGCAAGCCAACCAGCAGCAGCAGCAGCCTCCCGGCTCGCCCATGCAATCGGTCGAGAAGGCAAATTTCGCCCAGCCGCAGGGTAAACAAGCCGTGATGCAGTCACCACAGCAGCAACAGCAGGCCCAACAGCAGCAACAACAAGCCGCTCAGCAGCAACAGGCTCAGGTGGCCCAGCATCAGGCGCAGCAGCATCAGCAGGCCCAAGCTCAGGCACAGGCGCAAGCTCACCTCCAGCAACAACAGCAAATGATATTCATACAACAGATGCAGCAACAGTATCAGCAGGCCCAGCAGTCCCCTCAGCAGATTCAGCCTAAACCTCTCATGGGTGAGTACTGTTACTTATTTGCTGTGCTATTTATGAGCATTTTACGTGTGTGTTCGTGTGCGTGTACGTTGATGAGAAAGGAAGATTATTTGTGCTCTTGCCAATTGACATTGAGTTTTCGATTTAAAAAAAAATAATGATAATTCAAAAAAACAGTGGGGTTATTGTTTTCGTGTACAGTTGGCGAAAAATTTCGAAACGGAAAAACACATATTTTGTACACATACCAAAATTTATAGGGCGTGATGTGAGCAACAGATGTAAGAGGTATGGGGTCGTAAAAGCCGCGCGACCGGTGCCATAAAACCGCACGTCCAACAATCAACGGGATTCCGTTATTGCGAGCGATTGTCTGAATTCCTTATTTTTCAAAAATTCTTTAAAAGCTTTTGAGTCGACAAAAATACCTTTTTTTTTTTTTTTTTTTTTTTTTTAATTCAATCAAAGTCAGCATTGTGTGTATGTGTTTGTATACAATTCAAATATAAATCATAAAAAAAAAATAAATGTGAAAAAACTAAAAATCCACAGTAATGAAAAAATTCGATAAAATTCCAATAGTGTTTTCCCGTGCACCAACAGGCATGGCTGTGCAACAGCCGGGCCAACAGCAACAGAACGTCGTTTTGAGCGGCGATCGATCGATCATGCCGGTAGTCTCGCTAAATCCAGCCCTGATCGGCAACCAGATCGTAGGCGGACCGCACTCAGCGATTCAGACCCTACCGATCGTCGGCCAACCTACCGATTCCCTGCAAGCCGCCGCAGCCGCCGCCCAACAACAGATGCATCAGGCAGCTGCTGCTGCTGCTGCTCAACTCCAGGCACAACAGCAACAACAACAGCAACAACAGCAACAGCAACAACAACAACAACAACAACAGCAACAACAACAACAGCAGCAGCAGCAGCAGCAGCAGCAGCAACAACAACAGCAGGCTACCCAGTCCGCTCAGGCGAGTCAACCCGTGCCTCCGGAGCAGCCAGCTACCCCTCAGCCTGCTCTCAGTATGCCCCTGCTCAACGCCGTATCTCCGTCGGTCGACCGGGTGGCCAATGTCATCGGTGCTCACCAGCAGCAGCAGCAGCAGCTCGAGGTCCAGCCGAGCCAGCTGATGCAGCCGCCGTCCACGCCGGCTCTGGCGCCGGCCATACCGATCAACGTCGCCCTCGACGAAGCGAACAAAGTTGCGGAGCAACAGTTCTCTGGGGCGTTGAAGAAGGACAACGCGCTGCAAGGCGAACCGGCCGCGGTGCAGGTTGCCACAGCGGCGGCGGAAGCCAACGGTACTGCCGGTAAGTTGCTTGTTTGTTTCTGTGTTATCGTTTGCCCGGGACTCGAGCGCGCTCGTTACATGACGCAACCTGCATACACCTACCAAAAAGACTCATCATGTACGTAATCGCCCACGCTGACGACGACGACGGCGCGCGTCTACGTGCCAACGCCGCTGGGGGGAAAGAGATGGTGCTCACGTTAGGTTAGAGGCTCGGGTGGCGTGTATATTATATCCTCTACGTCAACTTACCGCGTAGTTTTTTCGGAGCGCTCTCGCAAAGCGTGCTGCACTCATCTATATAATACGTATACGTGTACTTGGTGCTTCGTGTTGCTCGGGGTTCATCTCATTTGTTTTGTTTTTGTTTTTTTTTTTTATTTTTTCCTCATTGCCAACCGAAATAATTTGTATCGCGCGTCGTTGACCGACATTGCATTACAATTAATTTAGCTTGTACGCGTGTACCTACGTATAGATACATTTGTACCTGTACTTGCATAGCTGTTATTCTCGTGTGTATACATATACGTATAAAACAGTGCCGCACGTACTCTCATGGTCAAGGCTGTGAACTTGCGAGGTGCGAATAGTTTTCAATTCGAAACGAAAGAGATCGATGCTCGCTCCTCTCTGCATCTGTGAACTAAACAGTGACCAACGTTTGCCTCGTAAGTCTTTTGGGATTTTTCAACGGCTTTCTATAGTTTTCTTCTTCTCTCTTTCTTTCTTTCTCAAAATAAAACATAGTACCTGCACGTTAACACTGATCGATCGGGAAACCATTAAGTAGTCATGAGAAAACGCAGACGTCAGAATCGAAAAGCTAGTAAGCACAGCAATTCCATCCTTCCGTGGATTTTGTGCACAAAACAATAAAATAATAATGATAATAACGATTTTCAAAATTGACTATGACAAGTACCGCAATGTGTTTATTTCAGAAATCGATCACCATGCGAACGAGAGCCACGAGCCGCTGAAACCCGGCGATGACAAACAGGCGCCGAGTAGCAATCCCCTGGCGAACCTGACAAAAGCCGTGCACTCGATGATGAACGGCTGCGACGATAACACGCCTCTGGAGTCTGCCATCCTCCCGACGCCGACGAGTGTCAAGCAGATGCCACCCAAGGCCATGGTCAAGCCTCAGGTGCTCACACACGTTATCGAGGGATTCGTCATCCAAGAAGGTACGAAGATAACGAATACAATCGGTACTTTCTTTTCCTTTTTTTTTTTTTTTTTTCTTTTTTCTTCTCGTCGAATGATTCAAGCTATGTGTGGTACATACATAGAGAGGGATAAATAATAATCATAATATCGTGTGACCACAGCCTCCGAGCCGTTTGCTGTCAACCGCTCGTCGCTCAATGGTTCCACGACCCAGGATAATAGCATCAGCAGGAACAACTCCGCGGACAAGGAGAATCAGGAAGAACCGCCGTCCAAGAGTAAGATGATTACTACCTTTATTACGTTTTTGGGCAAACTTCACAAATTTTGGCGATACATCGCGAATTTAACTTTAATTAATGTGTTTTGCGTTTATAAATTTTTGTATCGAAAATTTCGTCGGGGTTGTGTTTCTCAAAGTACCGATCGCGTCAAAAGAAAACTCCGTTTATCGGTGTTTCAATGAATTTTTAAAACTTTTTAATAGGAAAGAAAAATTACCTAGACGGCGATCAAAATCTGCAAGGAGGCAAGTGCGAGGCGTGCGGTAACACATTGGACGAAAATAATGTCAAGCTCAAGAAGGACAAGCGTTTCTGCTCGACGATTTGCGCTAAATCGTAAGTATCTACTGCTGAAAGCACAAATTTTCAGTTTAATTACATTTTTATTTAAAAAATAGCCAACGATCGATGATTAATTTATATTTGTCGTTATCAGGAAAAAGGAGATTCGCGATAACGGAGAGAACAAGTGGACTGATATGGAGGTGGACGTGAAAAATGATACTGACGCCATCAAGAAAAACGGAGATGACAAGGTGCACAACCATTTGTCCATCAACAGCATGCCACTGGACGATTTGGTACCAAAAATTAACCCTGTCAAGTGGACGGTACGTGGAATTCATTTTTTTTGTTAGTAGAGATATTTTATCCCAGATTATGGTGATGCATACCATAGTGCATTTTTTTCATAATATATTCGGTGTTAATTTTCTTTATTAACTGAGCAAAGCAACAAATCGGATTAAAGAATGTTTACCTAATCGATGCGCGCTTTTCATAATTTCAGGTGAACGAAGTGTGCGACTTTATACGCAACCTGCCCGGCTGTGCAGATTACGCGGAAGATTTCGCAATTCAAGAAATCGATGGTCAGGCTCTTATGTTGCTCAAGGAAGACCATCTGATGTCCGCGATGAGTATTAAACTTGGCCCTGCATTGAAGATCGTCGCAAAGATCGACTCGATGAGAACCGACGGTACAATGACGGGCGCTAGTCCCGTGTCCAGCGCCAACGTTTGAGTGCTATGGAGTATGTAGAGGTGTATGAGGACGTGATACATCCCTGGTGAATCGAATCATAGGATGTGTCATTTGAGGTAGTTGATAACTGTTTGTAAAAGGGGAACTCGATGTAAATATACCAAATAAGTAACATTGTCTTGAGGTTATTGACTGGAATAAATATTTTTCTAGTTAGTCTCTGATAGTGCGTAAAAATGGATTAATAAGCCTTTATAAAGGAAAATTTCCTTTCTCAAAGATAAATATCATCTTGGTGCAATAGTTTTTTGAAATGCATCACTGTTATAAAAAATAGTAAGTAAGGCACTAAAAGTAATTCTTTAACTTGTAAGTACAAACGATCTTGATCTAATAATATCATTAAGACGAAAAAAATTTAGTTTTAAATTACTTCAAACGTGAATGTAAATATTTAAAACTAAGATGTTTATTTAATTACAAATTTTATATTACAATTACTATGGAAACTTGGACATGATTATAAATCATTCATCGTGGTAATGATAAATTTCAAATTTTCACAAATTGTGAAAAAAAAAAATGCAAAACGCTCTTTAAAAATCTAAATATTTTTATGTTGAACAGAGATCATCCTAAGAAATTAGAAATTGGGCATGTAACTACATTAAAAAGTTCGAGTATAATTGTAATAAAGATAACTAATTTTTTTACAGAAATTAACTGTTTCTATGCAATTTGAAATAAACAATCATTCATAAATAAATGGTATTTTCTTTATTTACTTAACCAACACCCCTCCACGTAACATAACACAAATACTATTTTTTTTCTCATCATTGAGTTGCAAATCTATTGTTCATTTAATATAAATGAAATGGTTTTTTAAAAGGAAACTTAGTACTTCTAATGTTCTTGATATTTGAACCAACATGATCTATTATAGCAGTTGAAACACGAAAAAAAGACACTTTTATTTAAAACGAGCTATAAGCAAAAATATAATGAATTGATTCAAATATGCATAACACTTCTCTGATAAGTTAAATAGCTACACATTCTTGTTGAGGGATCAAAATATTTTGAAACCAAAAAAAATTCTAAAAATAATAACAATCTAGAACTATGTACAAAGTGTTTCCAACTAGCTTGTCATTACTGAAGCATTATCCTTCATCATGCCTTCTTTTAGAAGGTCTCGCTTCAGCTGTTCTTCCATTTCCTTCTTCAGAGGTTTTATGTACACAAAGTAATTGAATAGCTGATATCCTACTACAGCTGTAGTAACTAATGTAACGCCTACACAAGTCGTGACCCATGCTCGTTGCATTTTGTCATAAAGTAAATTTTTTGATCTTGAACTAACCATTTTGGAGTGATTTGAAAGCGTGGAAGCTGAAATAAAAATTGTAAAAATACATTTCATCTCTGATAACATTAAATAAATTTTATTACGAACAAAATGATGACATTGATGAATTTTTGTAAAACTTTTAATGATTACAAAAAATAAAAAAGTAATTAGTAGCGTAAAGACAAACGTAGAATAGCAAAAATTTACCTAAGAATCTGTTGAACAGCTTACGGTCTTGGAGAAAAATTGTTTTTTAGTCTGTTTCAATCTGTAGCTTCTTCGGCATTCAGTTCTGTCAAATTTTGATAATTACACTTGGGTTTCAAAAACTAATACTTGTTATAAGCGATTGTTGTTACAAACATAATTCAACAAATAACATTTCATTCGTGCAAAAACATACAATTCACTTCTGCGGACTAAGCAGCTACTGCCCTCAAACCTAACCTTAATTTTTTTCTTTGTGACCACGTGACCTTCCAGCCGCCCACACAAAATTCAAATAAATTCAATTGAGTTTGTTTTTGTTTCTAATCACCAATCCCACGTAACTATAGAAATTATTTGCATATAAGTATAAGTTAATTTGATCAATGATAAGACAGTTTAAGAATCACGCAATTTAAATTAAGAATTAAGTATACTCTAGCAAACTTCAAATTTTTCACTTGCATGTGTGACACAGGCTGTGTCTGAAAATATCACAACAACCCGGTATAAACGCCAGAGAGATTCTGGTAAACGCGGGTGTGTGGGGTAGGTATTGTCAATTGTAGTAGTAAAATGGATTTATTGGCTTTAAAATGTTGTCAATTGCAAAATCAGCAAAAACTTAAATGTCTTTAACAGGTACTTTCACTTCAAATTCATGTGATTTCATCAGTGATACCAATTTACTCGTCTATTTAGCACAATACATATAGTTGTTTTTATATATTACAGTGTTTTTACCTAAGAGAGTTAATTTAAAGGCAATTATAGTGTACTACAACTTTTCATACAGGCGACAAGCAATGGTTAAAATAATAGTGCATACCGAAAGTTGACGATTGCTGCTAGGCGCAAGTCAGCGCCGTATTGCAAATCGTCGTTATATTTTTGGAATTTCTATCGTAGAGTAAGGAGTCATTACAAAGAAAAAAAAATGAATATCATTGTCATCTTATATAAATAAATATATATATTATGAGGCTCTTTTACCCTTTTACCGTCAAGCTTGAATCAGATGGCGCCAGGGCACGTCGCGGCTGTCATGGCCGTCTCACTCACACAACATTACTTTTCAGTATTGTATGTACATAGGAAAGTAAAGTGTAGTGGTAAAGCGCAATATTTGAAATTTTGAAATGAATAAGGAAGACAAGAAAGAATATTATGGGAGCTTAAAAGTTTCAGAATTGAAAAAGCTTTTAAAAGGGAAAGGAGCAAGAGTCAGTGGAAGAAAAGCAGAACTCGTGGAGGCAAAGTGGTCGAGGCATAAGCCATGACTTGGGAGCGGCAAAAATGTTGGTCTCCCAATTGCTTCGAGCCACTTTTTTTTTATCACACTATCAGAAGGAAATTTAAATTTCACTTTCTTATCGCAGGATATTACACTGCACTTCATTTTTCCTACTATCTTTAAACGTAAATGCAAACAAAAATTGTCTGCAAACAACAGCAATCATTTACAAAGGTTATGTCTTCTGCTTTGCTCAT